>PVKC010004532.1:0-35443 GCA_004027635.1 Crocidura indochinensis | reverse complement strand
AGGAGTATCTCTGCATCATTGATATGACTCTAAACCAATAATATTTTAAAAAGTAAAATATCAAATAATTTTTGGAATAGCAAATTAACAATTAAAAATGTATCTTTTTAAAGTGATACCACTTAATTCCTTGTTAATATATAAAGATAGTAGGCCAGAGAACTTATAGCTTGTTGAGATATTGCTTGATTGTAATGGTCCCAAATGATACCTGGACATTTGGCAAGAGTGAACACTGAGCACATATTCAGGAGTAATAACTAAATATCAACATTGGCCCCTGAAACAAATTGTGTATATATATGTGTGTGTGTGTGTGTGTGTATTTGTGTAGTAAAAAATTAACTATCAAATATAAATCAAGCAATATTAGCATAATTCCAAATAGTATTTATTAAGAAACCTTAAAACAATATTAGTAAATATCTATAAACTACAGCATTTTACTTATATAATATTTTCTATTGCATATCACAAATGGTATAATTTTAAATTATGAATAGGCATATATTTTTACTGAATCTTCAATAATATACAATTAAATACTAACTACTATAATTTAAAGAAATTTTGATTATATATTAGATATTTCAATGTTTACACAAGTGAAATGAGAAATTTTAAGAACTCTCCCAGGACTCCCACTTGACTATATTGATTTATAGAGTTTTCATATCAAAATAGAGTAAAAAATGTACTTCACTTGAAATAGAAAAGAAAGAAAATCTCATATGTACTAAATTCCCAGAGAAATGGAATTTTAGGCCAGAATCTTTCTGAAGAGTGGTGCTTATTTGTTGATAAAGTTGTATTCTATTCATCCTTCTACAATTAAGCTACAGGAGATAATGGCTTTGTCTATGCAGACAAAAACAGCTGCTTGGTGCCTGGCTGTCTGGACATAGAGTGGTCACTCTTCTAATTTTTTACAGGAAAGCTAATGCCCTTTTTCTGGAGCTATTAGGATAGCTGGCATTACTGGGTATGTGTGATGTTACAGCCTTCCTTCTATGGAGAAGAAAGTCATGAAACTCTTTGAAAAAGATCAAACTAGACTTCATTTTCTTCTTTTGGTAGATGAGGCTTTCGGGCTAAATCTTTGGCCTGGAAATTCATGGTGAGGCACCAATTTCTTTCTATTCTATAGTTACTACAGTTTAGTGTCAGTATAAAAATGATGATTGCTTATAGAATCACTTTATAGAAACATGAAACACCTAATATTTAGGCACAGTATGCATTTAGTAAATATTTGTAGAATAAGGTTCAATCCCATTTTGAAGAAGAGAGAACCTGATATGTTCTTGACTAACAACCAAAATGTTTTTCCTCTTGTGCAATAATTTGGTATTTTAAGAACTTCAGTAGAGGCTAATTAAATATTGTCAATGAAAACTGAAGGAAAAATCATTCTATTTTTTCTGCCTCAAAACAAAACAAAACCTGATTATCCATTATTTATTTTTTTTAACCAGTAATAAACCTATTATGTATTGATTTCTATGCTCCTGGTCAAATAAAATGAGTTAAATTGATAGTAGAGATGATAAAAAAGTATACAACAACATAAGATTTTTATGTGCCTTAAAGCCTAGCAGGACAACAACACAGTTGTTTTGTTCATATATTTCTAAAGTGAACATAAGGTATGAACCTAAATCAAATATAAAATAAATTGTATTCTAACTTGAAACTTTCTTCACTCTCCAGAAAAATCGCAAAATTTAAGCAATGAACTCAAAGTAGCATTGACTAATGAGTAACTTCAACTTGATATGTCAATACAAAGTTGAATAAATTCAAGAGCAAATTGCAATAATGATTTAATTATATTTATTATAAAATAGCATTAAATAACTCACTTACTAGAAAAATGCACTATCCCTTTGCATGACAACATTAAAAAACCTGGTTACAACTTTATGTAATAGGAGTAAACATGTTGAGAATTTATAATGATAATTAATATTTAATAATAAACTATATTTAGGTAATACAGTAAAATAAATTTTAATTATAATTAATGATATTTATCAAAAACCTATCCTAAAATTACTTGGCACAATTATTTTAATAATAATTCAGTATTTATTTAACTTAAAATTTAATTGGGAATTTTGTACTTCTTAATTGCTAAAACCTAACACTCTAAATTCTACAGAAATCCAGTAATATCCTCAGTACACTTGCTGTAAAATGTTATCAAAATGAAAAAGAAAGCTTCATTAATTTTTTTCTGGAGAGATCTGTGAAATACATTGTATTATTGGCATTTCTGTTGTCTGAAAAGCTTGGCACTTAATCATTGAAGACTAAATAGTTTTAATATTATTGGTAAATACTGTATGTATGCATTTATTTCTTTGATTTGAATAAATATAATAAAATAATGATAAAATATTTAAATAGAGGCTCAGAAAAATATTTTCATCTTATAAATTTTCATAGTTCTCATTTGTTTAAGCTGTAAGTTGTTTGCTTTAAATTTGCATTTATATTTTCATCTTAAAACCATGACAAGCCTATTTTCCAAGTAGAAAATTTCTGTGTACCTTATTTTTCATTGTAGAGTTGAATAGCAACATGTGAAGCAACTCTCAGAAATCTGCAGTGAAATATTTTGAATGCCTAAAAATACTAATTGCTTGTCAAAATAATTTTCATTTCATTATCTCAAACATTATTTTGACTTATTTTCTTAAGTCAAGAGTATTTTTATTCTATTCATTCTTACAAAGGCTTCATTATCAAAGGATAATCTAATTTTAAATTTTTCTCTTTCAACTATGTATTGTGTAAAATTTTATGTGAATATCTATAAATTTTTATATATGTGATGATATAAATATGCATGTACATATTCATAAATCTAAATATATGTTATAGGGGTTGGACATTTTATCAAATAGCAGAAAAATATTCACATATTAGGAGCGGAATATTAAATAAAGATACTACATTTTAAACGTGCTGTAGCAACAGTATTTGAACAAATTTAATCTTTGTCTACTTCTTTGTATACTTCCCAGCATTTTAACTTAAATTTCTCTAAAAAAAAAAAAAAAGAAACAGTAAACATTTGAATAGGTTTACTATAGTACAAATTACCTTCCTACAATGTTTAATTTATGGAACAAATATCAGGATTTACATGCCTTAAAATTAAAAATACGATAATTTATTAGTAGTTAGAAACATTTTCCTTATTTAAGCCAATGCTTCTTGGACAAAAAATAGTATTAAAAATAAAAAAGAGGAACTAATTTCCAATATTTAAAAGCATTTTCAAGTCCTAATTATCTTGTAGCATAATTGCAGTTATAAGAGAAACACTGGTTTGATGGGAATGTTTCTTAAACCAGAAAAATCAGGTCAGGCAAATAACATATCTTTTTCTTTCAAAAAAAGTTCTCCATAATTTTTGGAACATAAAAAAACATATCAGGATATAACTTAATTTATATTTAATTTAAGGTCACTTATTATCTAAGTAACATTACCCATGTTTTTTCTACTCTAGATTCTTCCTTTAGCATTCAGTCTTTACTATAAAAATTGAACCGAAGATAATTAAAATCCCTTAGAAATAAATCCAGGAATTCAAGTTGTCAGTTTTGTTGTGTATTCAGTGTTTCCGAAGAGTTTGAAGATATCTACAGCCATACCATCCAGAACGGAAGATAAATTTGTGCATCTAACAGTTTCATTTATCAATTATTTCTAACATCACGATCTTAAAGATAAGGACAGATATCAAACTTTTTAAATTTATTTCTTTAGCTATTAGTCATTGGCATCAACCAGTAGATATCTGAGCCAATCTGAGCATAGCTCTTTCCCATCATGCCATCTGTTTTGAGCTAAAAGAAAAATTTTGTTAGACAGTCTTCTGTTGGCTTGAGCACTTGATCACCTCAGAACCTAATAACTAATAATATATATGTAAATATATTTATATGTATACAAATATATATATATATATATATATATTTTGTTTTTGGGCCACACCCGGTGATGCTCAGGGGTTACTCCTGGCTATGTGCTCAGAAGTCGCTCCTGGCAGGCACGGGGGACCATATGGGGAAACGGGGGATCGAACCGCAGTTCATCCTAGGTTAGCGCAGGCAAGGCAGGCACCTTACCTCCAGCGCCACCGCCCGGTCCCCTATAGGTATATATTAACTTTCTGAACATAATGGTGATATTGAAATTTTAGTTTCAACTACAGTATACTTTACCATTCCCAGTTTATTTTTAGCGTTGGCTATACTATTGTAAATATTATCATTTATAATGTATTAAATGAGTGTCAGGAATAAAAAAAGCATAGTGTGTAGATATTTGCCTCACATGTGGCTGACTCAAGTTTGATCCCCAGCATCTCATATGGTCCACCGAGCTTGCATTGCTCAGGGCTTAATTCTGGTTATATTCATAGTTTTCATTGCTGGTGGTGCTCAGAGACTATATTGGTTATCTGGGTTCAAATCCAGATTGATTACATGCAGGGCAAGCACCATACTCACTGTAATCTCTGGCTTCTCACTTTGCCTTTTTGCATCTCTAATAACTTGCAGAAACTTATAAAATAAATCCCTATACTGTGTTAACACCGCATATAAAAATTTTCATCCCTGGATGGACAGGTCTGATGTAGCATAGCTGCAAAGGATTAAAAAGCCAATCCAGTAAGGAGAGAGTCATGGAGTCAGTCTGCCTCTGTGGTCTCTCCATGTGCCCAAGCCAGTCTACTCTTTTTTTTTTTTTTTTTATTAAACCAATGCCAATTTACCAGGAAAAGAAAGATAATGTGATCAAGGAGGGCTTTTACATCTCAAAGGGATATGTTTAAAGAAAAGAGGAAGATAAAAAACACATTTGTTTTGTGCTACTAGCTCTGACCCACTCTTATTCATATATTTAAATGTGCTGTATATATTTAATTTAAATATATAATATATAAAAACATGACTGAAAATAAAAATACATATAACAAATGTAATATCTAACAGAATATTCAAATATACATTTCACATATCATTGCAAATATGTAAATTATATATGTAAATTATATGGGTTTACAATGAGCTTCATCTAGATCTGTGAAAATGTAATATATAAAACAATTAGAAACAGACTGGGGGTACTTGAAAATATAGGAACTAATATTTCATTGGAGTGAAACTTGACTTCTAGCCACTGTGCATTGAGTATCAGCCATACTAAGTAAGCACAAATAAATAAGAATTACTAAACAGTGGTTTGGATATGTGGGGAAAAACGCTGATAAACTTGTGGTGAGATACTTTACAGGGAGCCCTCTACAGAAATTAGTAAGAAAATTCCATTGAAAATAAAAAATGCATGTACTCATTTATACCTCTTGTAGGCATTCATTTGATAGAAATAAAGCCACTTATTGAAAAGTATAATTTGGTATGTTAGTGATGGGAATGTTGCACTGGTGAACTGGGGGTGTTCTTTACATGACTGAAACCCAACTACAATCGTATTTGTAATCAAGGTGCTTAAATAAAGATATTAATTAAAAAAAGAGAAAAGTATAATTGCATTCCTATTATCATAACAGCTTTTATAAATCTAGTCAAAAATGGAAATCAACTGAAATGTCCATTTATTAAATAAAAGATAAAGATAGTGTAGCACACATGCTCAATAGAATTTTTTTCTGCCATTTTAAAGATGAAATTATAGGGTCAGCGAGATAGCTCAAATGGTAAGAGCACATACTTTCTATATGGCAAGCTTCCTTAGAATGCATAACTTGCTCCATATTTAGCACCTTTTGTTACAGCTCTGATGGAGCTCAGGAATTGCTGGGTTAAATTTGGTCAAACCGTATTGTCAGATTTGCATTGCTGGCTTCTCATAGAGGCCTTACAGCCCATTCAATGAGCACCATTGTGGGCAGCTCCTATAGAAACATTAGAAAAAAATTGCATTAGAGAATAAAGTTTTGGAACTTGTGTTGATACTAATTTAGATATGTTAGTAAATGAATGACACTTAAAAGTTTCAAATATATGTGGAATATTTCAGATGTGGAATATAAATAAATAAAACGAGCATTTCAAAAGACAATAAAATTGTGTGCCCAACATTAAAAATGCTGACTGTTACCAAAGAGAAAGGAGATTATGTTCAAGGAATAGTTAAAGGGCTCTCGGTGGTGGAATGCCACTGGGACTATAGAGTAGGTATGGTGAATCTTAATATATGAGTGGAGGTGTTATATCATTGAAACTCTAAATCATAAACTAATCATATTGAGTAAAACTGGAACCAAATTATGAATTTGCCTAAAAAATTTCAGAATAAAATGTATCTGATGGAAAATCCCCATTAGTAAATGAAACAAATTAGCAATAAATTAGAAATGAAACGAATACCTCACAAATACCTGAGATCTGTTATCCCAACACAAAGTAGATTTTCAGAGTAACTTTAGAAATGTGATGCATCAGGCCTGCTATAAGGTAGATATGGACAAGGATCCTAGAAATGCTTCTAATTATTTTTACAAAATGGGACTGAGAAAATGTCTCTAGAGTTGCTCGCCTATAACTTTTATATGTTGGAGCCAGAAATAGGAGACTAGTAAAGCCAGTGGAAAACCAATATATGTTCATAGGGAATAGCAACAAATTGCAAAATGTAGAATAGTAGTTTAGTTTTTAAAACCCGACCTTTAAGACTGAAAAGGTTCTGAACAGGGAAAGCAACTCTCATTAAAGTAAAACAATAATATATTGAAGGTACAAAACACCACCATGACATGCATGAGAAAAAGGGCATATATTCCACCTGTATAAGGGACTCACAAACTCAACAACTTAATCAATCACCAGAAGCAATAAAGGGGAGAGACACTGACAGAAATTTCTTCAAAACAGAGAGAGAGAGATAGAATTAAAAACATTAAGAATATTTTAAAAATGTTCATAATAACTTATAATACAACAAAAAATGAAATCTATTGTATCAATTGTGAGAATTACATATATTAACTAGTACTTAAAGAGTATTTAGAATGAACAAAACCCTATTATAATATTTTTTGAAACCATATAATTTATAAGACTTAGATTTTATGTTAAACAGCTCAAAGATTACTGAAAATATTTAAAATTACATTATTATATTTTTATCAATTCTACTAATGGATATCTATAAAAAGATCTCACGAAACAGTTTTTATAAAGATTTATGACATTGGGGCCGGGCGGTGGCGGTGGAGGTAAGGTACTTGCACTAACCTAGGATGGACCACGGTTCGATCCCCCGGTTCCCCATATGGTCCCCCGTGCCTGCCAGGAGCGACTTCTGAGCGAATAGCCAGGAGTAACAGCTGAGTGTCACTGGGTGTGGCCCAAAAACCAACAACAACAACAAAAAAAAAGATTTATGACATTGATATTTATTAAATTTTTTTCATTGCTGATGTATTTGGGGGACACATTAGTTGTTGCTCAGGAATTATTCCTGGCTCTATACTCAAGAAGCAATATCTGTCAGTGATCTGGGGACCACATACTATGTTGAGAATCAAACCCTGCAAGACAAGCACCTTACCTGGTATATTATTGTTCTGGATCTGGTATTTATTGCATTTAAATGTATATTATTTATAATCTGCTGATATAATCAAGAATTGCAAAAATGTCTAATGGATATGATACATATTCAAATGAAGCACAAGTAAATTATCAGAAAATGAAATCTTGCAATTTTTCTGTAGGACAAATGGAACGGGGTACGTTATTTTATATGAAATAAGTTAAAGGAGATAGACAAATACTAGATGATTTCACACATGGGCAGGTTATAAAAGAATCAAACTAAAGACACAGGCAGAGACAGCTCTAAAAAATACCTTGAAAGTGTATAAGGAATGGATTTCACAGACTAGAAGGATTTGACAGAATAGAGGAATATTTGGAAGAATATTAGTATCTGTGTAATGAAATTATAAGGAACATTTTGCAGTTTGAAGAAGAGTGGAGTTGCTTCCAAAATTTTATTCTCACTCATCTGTGACATGTAGAAAAATATAGCAAGTGTATGGACGCTATTACG
Organism: Crocidura indochinensis; assembly: GCA_004027635.1. Classification (NCBI taxonomy): domain Eukaryota; kingdom Metazoa; phylum Chordata; class Mammalia; order Eulipotyphla; family Soricidae; genus Crocidura; species Crocidura indochinensis. Next base: position 27,346 of record PVKC010004532.1, on the reverse strand, counting down.
TGCTTATAATTTTGTGTAATGGAGTACAAACTGATGACACCATCTTGGAAGAACGGGACATGGATCTGGGGATCTTGAAAACTTTGGTGGTGAACTGAAATAATTTTGTACACAAAGACTATAAATGCCAATACCATTGCAGATGGATAGCAGTAAAACAATATAGTTTTAAATACACCTTCCTACAAATCAATGGTACTGTGACAGCAACATAAGTAGAAAGAAATTCAAAATATCTTATCAGGATCTAGGTCAGTTTTTATTCTCTTCAGAAAGAGGATAATTTTTGAAGTATTGATTAATTATAGAAATTATAAGGTAAAATAATAAGATGAGAGATAAAAGATACGAGATTATAGTTTCATAACTGCTTTCAAACTGAATATTTTCTTTTTTACTGCTGACTTGGAACATTGTTGTTCTGATTCAGTCCAGGGGTTTGGTTCAATTTTTTTTTTTTTGGTTTTTTGGGCCAGACCCATCTGTGTTCAGGGGTTACTCCTGGCAAACTACTCAGAAATAGCTCCTAGAAGGCACTGGGGACCATATGAGACATGGGCATTCGAATCAACCACCTTAGGTCCTGTATCAGCTGCTTGCAGGGCAAACACCTCTGTGCTATATCTCCGGCCCCAAGGTTTAATTTAAAGAAAGTAGCAAATGAAGCAATAGCCTTGTCTTACTCTATTGAAAATAACTACAATGATGTCAATGTTTTACATAAATTATTAAGCTTTTTACTTTTTTCTATTAATTTGTCTTTTATTATAGAGACAGTCTTATTTAATAAATGAGTGGTGAAAAAGAAAACTTATTTCTTCTATAAAAGAAACATAAATAAAACCAGCAATAACTGACATAGAACTTTGATGTATTTAAATATTCTGAAATAAATTTTATTCCAAAATGCTTTATTAGTTAATATGCATTTTAATATAATCAACAGAACTGAGTTTGTCATTTTTATGAGCCAAGTTTTATATGGAACTCATCCAAATCTTACAGAGAAGTGATTTGTTATTTCAAACTCCTTGGTATGTCTACATTAGTAGAGCACAGTAAAAAAAAAACTTAAAAATAATATCATAGACATTTATTTACATCTATCTGCTGAATAGGAAATTATCAAATTTATTTCAGGTTTTCTTATAATACCAAAGTATAAAAATACAGGACTGAAAATGTTTGAAACTTAACTAGTATAATCTTAAAAGAATCTTGGCATTTCTATAGACACTTAGTACATTTCTTGTTTGGAAATAAGTTATTTTCAATACACTAAAAGCTATCCATATATATACAAGTTGGTTATTATAGAATGACAGTTAGTGCATTATACCAAAGAGATAAATCTTACTTACTCTACCTTTATTTTAATTTGAGGCCATACTTTGAGATGTATAGTTTATTCTTGACTTACACTCAGAAATTACTTCTGATGATGCTCAGGGACCATAAGGGCATCTAAAGTAGAACTTAAGTGGACTATGTACAAGGCCTTACCAACTGTTTTTATCACTTTGATACCTAAATTATTTTTATCTTTTGGTTGGACCCAAATTTCAACCAATTGACTCATTTTAGTAGTTTTGTGTTATTGAGTAGTGAGAAATACTTATATCAGTTTATATAGTATAGACTTTTAATTCCTTATAGAGATCAGACTTTAAATTTTGTACCCAATGAATATATTTTAAGATACTATGTATGCTAATAATAGTTAAATATCTCTATTATAATGCTATTAGTATTTTAATTTAATATAATAACTAATTATTCCCATCACATTTTCTTATCAGTAATATATTCAAAGTATATGTTTACTTTGCTAAATAAGGCAGGCATTTTAAACATGATAAAAGATCATTTCAAGCCTATCACAAAGTTGAAAAATTCTGATCTAAAATATCAAAATAAGTATCAACATATATTATTTAAATTTATATTATTCACATAATTATATAAGTATGATTATTTGTTAAGATACAGTATTAATAATTTAAAGATACAAAATTATAACAATGAACAACCAAATTAAAAAATAAGCTATACTAAATATGCAAATAATTAATTTTTTCCTAAAAGAAGAAAACTGAGGACATATTTTATTAAAACACAATTTAGAATATAAAAATTTATATGTTAAATATTAACAAAATGAACAGAACTATTTTCTAAAATATTCCCTGTTAGTTATAATGACAACTTCCTATAATTATGGTCAATTATATTCATTCTCTTTATAAGATTACATTTAAAAATGCAATCTTCAACATACTATTTTCCAATGACAAAAGCTAGGGATTTTGGGAAACATACCCCAAAGTGAAATTATATCATACAAAGTAGTACTTAAAGTATTTTAGAGAGTAGCTTTTTGTAATGAAGTGTAATGATTTACTTAAAATTACTCACATATTAATACAGCACAAAGCATATATTTAACCACCAAAACTATCAATTGAGTTGACAAAAATTCTAATATTAGTGGAATACAGTAGATCAAAACTTTTTTTTGCATGTGTGGGACCCACTTTCCATGCTGGCATGGCCTTACAGGGGTAAGGTCCAATGGGTTCAGCCAAGAGTGATCCAGTTATACATTATCAGAAATTATGCATAATTTCTGAGGCGACTCAAAAAGAAAACAAAAAGCTCAAAACAACCGGATCATTCGGTGATCTGGAAATCAATAAATTAATAATTAAAAAGTAATTAATCCAATAATATTAGATTTATGTCAGTAATTGTGATAAGAATAAAAACTGCTTGTTCTCGTATATTTTCCACTTAAATAAAATGTCAGTGATTTAGAGCAGACATCCAATTGCCTAAAGTAACATATTTTCAGCTTCTGTGCATAATTTATAGATTATGAGAACTGAATTGTATGTAATAATTTATGAACTTGTCCTTTAAAACATTTTTAAAAAAATGTGTTTGCTGATAATATTAAAGTCATATAGTCATGCTAGTTGAGGTTAAAACAAACACTAAAGGGAGTGTCATGAGTTGTGGACCTGAAAGTTTAAGGACATTGTGTTCTTTTGAGCTTGTGTAATAATCAAGTTAGGAATAGGTAAATAAAATATTAGGACATGTCACTCCTGTGTTTTTTTCATCAAGTATGGTTTGGTATGAAATGTCTTGTCAAGAATCCAGTTAGGTTTTGTGGGTGCTGTAACTGGAAATAGTACTTGCTGCTTTCCAGTGGTCTGTCAAAAATCTCTAAAACAAGCAGAAATAGGCATTTCATTTCAATAGTTTTTGAGAACTTCTCATTCTCTTACCAAGTAAGATGTAATTCATCATGGAAAATACTAATTTTTATGACTGAAAAAAATAAAAAGAATGTGTGGTATGAAAATATCCAGTAAAATATAAGTGATTTAAATAAATCATAATTTCACTATGATTAAAGCAAAAGAAATGAGAGATATTAATTAATTACAACTATCCTACAGTTCATCTTTTTTTTTGTCCCCAATTTCCAATCCAGCTACAGTTCATGTTTATCATGAGCATGATTAACTCATTTCTGAGTTAAAATGTATAGAAAGAATTATTAACATAAGCTTATTATAATTAGATTTCTATCCATAATGAGATAGATATGTCTTAAAAATTAAGTGTTCTTCAAAATGACATATAATATACGTTTACTCTACACAATTGCATAGATACATATCATTAAAAGGTGTGTGTAAAATATATATAAAGAGATTTTTTTTCAAAATAAAAATAAAACGTGAAGTCAAGAACTTAAAAATGTGTTTATTTTCAACTAGAGACATCATGTCTAGCATGTTACTCCACTCTTGGAGCATTGAATTTTTAAATAAAAAATCTGACCTAAAAATATCTAAGCATGAAAACATTTGGTGGAGATATTAAAATTAATAAACATAAGCCAATTAAATATGTTGGTGACATTATGATCACTATCAAATGAGTTCATATTTTAAAAAGTCATATGAAATCAATTTACCTAATTAGTAAAGTATTTTAAGCAAATCTAATTATCAAAAAAACTTCTTATATCAAGGTACAGATCAAGACCTAAATGAGGATGAAACCTGTTTTTCTTGAGAAATGAAATATAAGAAAATAGAGTGGCAAACTGTAATAACAAGCAACTTTTGTTTTTAAAGCTCAGAAAAATGTTGATTCTATATACGTGAAACAAGTATTTTTAACAATAATTTAAAGCAGTATTCAGAATAAATATTGCATAGAAATTAGTCACAATTCATAGTCAAAATAACAAGCCATTATAAATATAATTTCTTTTTCTCCAACAAGGATATTGTTTTGAGTTACTGTTTGAAGATAACTGTCATGACAATATATAATATACACATATGTATATATACTTACATTATATTTGAAAGTTTAACTACAGTACCAAGATTGAAAATGAATAGTCGTCTCATGAATAAATAAAACTAATTTTGAGGTATAGATCAATTTGAGTTATCTCACTAGTTTCAGTGTTACCAGTCTATTTTTCTCTCAATAAGTGGTACAATGATCCATATGTTCTATTCCAAAAAGCAAAACATAGCTATAATATAATTCAATATAGCTTGATTTTAAATTAAAAACAATTTCAAATGTTTGAATAAATACCTTAAATAAAACAATATTATTTTATAACACATATCATGTTATGTTTCTCAATTCACCAGCTAAATAAAAAAAAAAGATTAATGGGAATGATGCTTATCATGAGGTTTCTAAAATATACTACTTATGTTAACATGAATATTATGAATCTAGCTGGAAAGAAATAGGATGTAAGCTGAATGCAATAGTGCATCACATTAAAATAGTAGTAGCATGAGAAAATTGTCATCCATAATTATTAACATATCACACCAAAGTTAGCTAGAAAAAATGCGCAGAGATATTTGGTCTGTAAAAATTAATGCATAAACTATATAATAGGACAAAGTGATAAAGGAAGTAGTGATCAGAAAAAGAATAAGATATGTCAAAAAACTCTTTTTAGTTATTTGAGTCACAGTGGTGGCACTAAGGGGTTACACTTGGCTCTGTACTCAGAAATTGCTCCAGGCAGGCGCAGGGAACCATATGGGATGCTGGGAATTGAACCACTGTCTGTCCTGAGTTGGTCGCATTCAAGGCAAAAGCCCTACCACTGTATATCTCTTCGGACCCCAAAAATGTTCGTTAACATAGTTTCATAACGTAATAATAGACATGATTTAGTCCTACTAGGGCCAGTAATCATTAATATATCAGTACTTAATACACAGGTATTCATATACCTTATGAAATAAAATTGATTCATACCCATTTTATCTTTCAAATTTTATCAACAGGTAAAGAAATAATGCTTGCTATGCTATCATTTTTGTGTATGTAATTGTCTAGGTAATTTTAGTAATAAATCTAGAACATAAGTACGTTCATATTTTGTTTTTTATACACTCAAAAGAGAGAAAATTATGGTTTGTTCTGGCTGCTAATAATTTTTAATGAAATATGTGTACATTATTCATATGGACTTTAGAAAATGTCCTACTTGCTCGATAAAGCTCTCCCTTTACATTTCTTATCTATTATAGAATGTGTCTATGTAATTCACATTCTTTTCCCTTAGTATGTTACTATTTTTAATTAGCTGTATCGATTTGAGTCTGTATTATATAATGCTCTGTATTATAATGTTCTTTATTCTTAGTCATGGTTAAACTATTTACTTATGAATACCACACTATTTTATACCATTTATAGAAACACTAGCCTGATTGGCAAAAGATTAATGGAAAATATTGCAAAACATATTTGCTTTTTCCCTATATACTATGCTTACCTTAATTTAAAATATAGATATTCTCTTTTAAGTAAAGTCTTTTAAGTTGTACAAAAGTAACAAACATTGAGCCCCACAGGAGGTATATTGTACATATAAATTGTTGGCACTTCATTGAAAATAAAATTCTTAAAAAATTAAAGAGAGGTGAGTGAATAACAAAATAAACATACTTTTCTACATTTTCTCTAGACAAAGTTCTTATGAACTAAATATATTTTATCACAATATAGTAATAAATCTAAGAAAGTATCAAATACGCTCTTCAATATCATGGTATAAATTTGGTTATTTTTCTAAAGAAATCATATTATTTGGAACTTTTATACTTCAGTTTTGTTTTGTTTTGTTTTGTTTTGTTTTTTGAGAAACCACATCATATAGTTCTTAGGATTTAATTTGGACTTTGTGCTCAGCGTTTATTCCTGTTTGGGTTTGTAGATCTGGGGTTTGGGGGGATTGGGAGATTGTACTGGAATCAGTCACCCACAAGACAAGTAGTTTAATCTCTGATATCTCTCTCAAGCCTATGCTATGAAATTTCATTTTGAATATATTCTCACAAAAGAAAGTTATCGTTTTATTCTTTAATGGATACATTTATTTTAATGTGAAATGAATGTATTAATTGATATAAAATATAGTTTAATGCACTATAAATATGCATAGTAAATATATAAAGGTATCTATACATGAATATATATAAGTATATTCTAATAATGAATAGAAAAGATAGAATAGACATTTTTGTGTTCATTCAATTATTTTGTTTTGTTACGTTATATTGGAACCTCACTCATGGTGCTCAAGGCCTATTCCTGGTTCGGTGTTCAGGTATCACTCCTTACAGGTTTAAGATATATATGAGAGTAGTAAAACAGGCCTTAGGATGGACTCCGATGGAGGAGGCCTTAAACCCTTAGTCTCAGGACCACGTGGCTCCGTAAACCCCAGTCAGCTGGCAGGTCCCAGGTTCAAGTGAAGGGAATCAGACTCATCCAGAGATAGGCATCAGGAAGCATCAACTTTATTCATGCCCTATCCACCACATGTGTGGCCTATATCATAACCAACTAAGCATTCAGCCATACTTAGCTAGCCCTGCATCTTCTTTCATCCATGTCACCTCTGACCTACATGCTGGCAAAGTATCCAAAAGGGCAAAAGGCCAAAGACAAAGACCTTAATCCTTCTAGGCTAGACCAAGGCCTTATATCACCTTTTCCAAGACCCATCCGGGGAAATGTGCAGGGTCTTGCAGGTAAAGTAGACATAATATCAGTTTCCAAGACCCCGCCCAAAAATGGGCGGTTCTCAGGTAGATACCTGTACCCTGGGGTGGATCTATATATGAGTTGTTGGGTACTCAAGTGCTGAGGTGCTAAACTGAGTCAGCCCATGCAAGGCAAATACCCTATGCACTATCTTATCACTCCCTCCTCTTTTTTGTATATAATGGTATAAAAATGATGACTGCAAGCGTTAGTAAGTGTAGTGTTAGTAAGTGTTAGTAAAAACTAAATATGTTTACTGTACATTAAAGTAAGGAAACAGTATTTTATCATTTGTTATATCTTGTTTGGAGGAAGAAAATTTTAAATGAATGGATGTATTTTTCTATAAAAATACTTTTACATTTTATATAAAATATATCAAAACATTTTGGAAGCTACAAATGATGAATAAATTTAGAGCTATATGGTTTAATATAAAATGTATATGTAAAATAGTATACACTATAGAGCTTTTGTTTTGCATATTGTTAACCTCATTTTTATCCTCAGAATCACATCGCAAGAAGAGAGCCATGAACACAGTGTAGTAAGATGTAACTCCTGAGTACTTACTGGTTATGGATCCTCTCCCTATTCAAAGGAAAGAGCTGGGAAGAAAACTAAAAGGACTTGAGCTCGTGCTATGCCTGGCTCCCTGAGTAATACAGAGATGGATTAAGACCTAAGATGAGGGTAAACCAGGGTTGCTCAAACTTTTCAAAAATGATGCCAGTTCTTTGTCCATCAGACCATTGGAGGGCAGGGCTATAGTTAAGATTAAAAGACAGCAACCTGTAAACAAATTCCTTTGCTCACTGCACATAATTTTTTTTGTCTTGCCACACCTGGTTGCACTCAGGGTTTACTTCTTGTTCTGCTCTCAGAAATTACTACTGATAGGATCAGGGGACCATTGGGATAACAGGGATCTAACCCAGTTCTGTCTGAGGTTGGCCTCGTGCAGCACAAATGCCATATCACTCAGGTCCCTGAACATATCTTATTTTGAAGAAAAAAAATCAAGGTAAAACTAATGCAATATTTAAAATGAGGAACAAGATTACCACAAAGAGTGGTGAGTGCACTTAGAGAAATATCTACACTAACTATCATGACCATGTTAATGAGTGAGAGAAGTTGAATGCTTGTCTATAGGCAGGGGGTCGAGGAAGTGGGAGGGGGGGACACTGGTGATAGGAAGGTTGCACTGGTGAAGGAGGGGTGTTCTTTTTTATACCTGGAACCAAACTACAAACTCATTTGTGATTATGGTGCTTTGTGTGTGTGTGTGTGTGTGTGTGTGTGTGTGTGTGTGTGTGTATGAAGCACAACTGGTGATTCTCAGGGGTTATTGGGTTATTTCTGGTTCTGTGCTCAGAAATCCCTCCTGGCTCAGGGGACCATATGGGATGTTGGTTATCTATCCCAGGTCCTTCCTGGGTGAGCCACTTGCAAAACAAATATCATACTGTTGTGCTATCACTCTGGCCCCATCATGGTGATTAAATAAAGGTATTATTAAAAATAAATATAAGCATTCTTTAATAAATGAAGAGATGGAAAATAAAAAAAAACTGGGTAGTATTTTAATGGGAACCATGGGCTTGCTTTTCTTTGATAGCCCTGTCCAGACAAAGAAGAGGAATCAGAGTGACAGAGAGAAGGAAGGGAGTCAGGGTGTGAGGCTCACATCCGACACATGCATAGTGCCGGCACTGGGCAAGTAATCTGCTGAGTAGGACAAGCAGCAGCAGCAAAAACACCTACCAGGGTAGATAAAAGTCCTTGGCAGGTCATTTTTAAATGTGAGACATTGTTTGAGCACACAAAAAGTAAAGTGCAAGAATTTCTAGATGTTACTTATCAAATTTAGTAACTTATTTATCAAGTAACTACATTAAAACTAAAAATAACTAATAAATATAAATCAATTTATCACATTTATTTTACCATTTTCTAGTCATTAAAGTATAAGCTAGATATAAATTATTTTGGCAGCAGTAACATTTTTTAAAATATGAGAATATGAACTGATTCTTTTCAGTTTTATTTCCCCAATTGATTTAAAAGTCTGTTAATTTAAGGTTTAGTTAAGCCAAAACTGATATTGAAGTTGTCTTATGAATAGCCTAGAAAAGACTGATAATCTATTAATTTTTGAAAAGTGTTAAAAATTGATGAAATAACTTTTTTAATCAAAACTCCTTACCAAAACAGTAATAGATGATTTACTCAAAGTTCAACCAGATTCACACCAACATTAGGAAAATAAATGTATATTTCATTCTTTTATAAATAAAAAATTAGTCATCAAGAATTCTCAGGGAACCGGGAGATAGCATGGAGGTAGGGCGTTTGCCTTTCATGCAGAAGGTCATCGATTCGAATCCCGGTGCCCCATATGGTCCCCCGTGCCTGCCAGGAGCAATTTCTGAGCGTGGAGCCAGGAGTAACCCCTGAGCGCTACCAGGTGTGACCCAAAAACCAAAAAAGAATTCTCTATGCACTTACAATTTTAGGAAAATCATAAATTGTACATTGTGTTTTCATACTAGAACTGAAAAATGAAAAAGCAAAACAAATGAGAAAAATGATGTACTTCTCTTCCATAACATTTCTAAAAGTTCAAATTCTCATTTGATGTTAGAACTTATTTTATGTTGTACTTGGGCTAGAATGAGAAAATTCTAGGTTGCCATTTTCTGCTGCCAGAAATAACTGTAAAAGCATGGTAAATGTTTTTCACTCTGACAGTAGAGCAGCAATGATCCAAATTAAAATCAATCTTAAAATTTTATTTCAAAAACTATATTCTGGGGAAAAAAAGTGCTTTTGGTGTCAGGTAAAATAATAGCATAATTACACTGGTCCCATACAAACAATTTCTTAAAATACATGTTTTAATTGACTCTGATAAGATGTACTAAGTGAAGATTATTTTCATTGCAGTATGTATTTTATACTACACATCACTGATGAATGTCTGGATGTCAGGACTCATGTAGGCCTAATTTTGTATCATATTTTTGAAGTACTTTTTTATTATTTTATCTTTCACTAATTCTATTGGGATGTTGAACTTCTTTCCTGTTTTGATTTTAGTTTATCAACTATAACTTGTAGAACAGGGAATTTTTGTTTTTGCTTTTGTTTTTTTGGGTCACACAGGCGGCAATCAAAGTCCTGGTTCTGCGTTCAGAAATCTCTCCTGGCAGGTACTGGGGGTCATATGGGATGCCAGGATTCGAACCAGCATCAGTCCTGGAACAGCCGCCTGTAAGGCAAAAGCCCTACTGCTGTGCTATCTCTCCCGTCCCAAGTAAAGGGATTTTTGTTAGATTTTTTTTCATCCAACTAACCTCTCCTTGTTGAAATTTTCATCTGTTGATCTCTTTTTCCTGAACATCAATGAACCCGTTATTTAATAAAAAATCAATTTCAGGAGCCTGCATTTCTCTACTGTACAAAGAGCTTTTTATAGGCTGATCTTCGAATTCATTTTAAAGTGTTCCATCTCTCTCTTATATAAAGTGCTCCATCAAAATTGGACAAAGGCAAAGTACTTGGTAAATTGGAATTCCAGTTTACTTTTCTTAGTTGTAACTCTCATTTGGAACTTCTTGAATGGAAAACAAAGATTGAAGACCCTAGGTACCAAGGGAATCCTGCCAGCCAAGTTAAAGAGGGCCAGGTTTATGGAAAAAAAAAATCGAAGTCAACACAGTACCTTTAGTTTACTCTGCCATTCAGGGCGTTTTTGTAGCTGGGAACTTTGTGCTTGAAAAGGTTGAAATGAAAGATAGTTTCTCACTTGGTGATAGAGTTTCACACCTGGGTTAAACCATGTTCAGACTGGAGTGATATAATAATGCACTGTAGCATAGCAGTCCTAACTGGATGGATATTATTTTAGATATCTAAAGTACTTTCTCTAAGGTAAGAATTTCAATGTAGAGTGATAGTTCTTGGGTCTGTTTGCTACTAATGAACTATCTTAATAATAGTATCTCTGTCACCATGTATTTCGTATTGGGTGACACTCTGCTCATGGGTTTTTTCCTTCAGAACTGTTACTTTGGAAAATATGTTCCCATGTAGCTTAAAAACATGTTACCAGAAAGATTGAAAGGTGTCATCAAAACTTGGAAATTGAGCTCCCATACAATCCATCTATACCACTCGTAGGGATATGCCCAAGGAACACAAAAATACACAAAAATCCTTTCCTCACACCTATATTCATTGCACAGCTATCTAGAATAGCCAGACTCTGGAAACAACCAAGATGTCCTTCAACACATGAATGGCAATAGAAACTGTGGAACATATACATAATGAAATATTATGCAGCCATGAGGAGAGATTAAGTCATGAAATTTTCCTATACATGGATGTACATGGAATCTATTATGCTGAGTGAAATTAGTCAGAGGGAGATAGAATCAGAATAGTCTCACTCATCTATGGGTTTTATGAAAAAAATAAAAGACTTTTTGCAATAACTCTCAGAGACAAAAGAGATGAGGGCTAGAAAGTGCAGCTCATGACATGAAGCTCACCACAAAGGCTGGTGAGTGCAGTTAGAGAAATAACTACATTGAGAACAATCATCATTATGTGACTAAATGAGGGAAGTAGAAAACCTTTCTCGAGTACAGGGGTTGGGGGAGAAGGGACACTTGAGACATTAATGGTGGAAATGTTGTACTGGTAAAGGGGGGTGTTGTTTACATGACTGAAACCCAACTACAATCATATTTGTAATCAAGGTGTTTAAATAAAGATATCATTTTAAACCACCTATTTGTTACCAAAACCAAAAAAAAGAAGGATGCCATCAAATGGTGTCTTCATATTCTCAGATTTTGTTTCTAACCTTTTATTCTATGCTTCCTGCCAATATTATGGTTCATAAAAGAAGGTCCTAAAATTTGGGGTACTTGGTGTTTTCTGGTTAATTTTACCACTTAAAATATTTAGAAGTGTTTATTGTTCCTACATGAAGAGCGTTTCTTCTTGGTCAGAGTGTCTGTTTGACTCTTATAGGGATGACTGTTTTGCTTTCTATGGTGTAGAAGCTTTGTTGGGGACCATTTTCATTTGGTCCAAGGTTTGATATAGATTTGATATATTGGTGAAATAATGTGAACAAGTTATCTCTATTTTGAAGTCTCTCTCCCCTCTTCAGTAATTTTAAAATTAGTAAAATGCTTATGAAGTTTTTATTCATATTTAGTGAGTGATTTAATCAGCCTATTAATCAATTGTACTTATATATATTTAATTTTGTAGACAACAGTGATGCATAGAATAATTTTTCATTTATAAAATATATTTTTGATCTTTAACTTAATGGTTTATCTATGCATAAAAATATTTTATATTTATACATTAATTTAAATAACTAATTGTGCTAATCAATTAGCATTATTAGAAAAAAAGACCTAGGAGTGGAAGGATTCTAGAGTGCTTGCCTAAATCTATAAGGTAATAAATGTATATATGGTATCAATATGTAAGTATTTTCAATGTACATGCTACATAATTTTTGTCATTTCTATAGTATGTCTATATCTTCAACTATCTAACAAATTTACATGCATATATATGGAATATATGCATATAAATCATCATGGTAACATCATGATAAAGGACAATAATAAGAATATGCACAGAGAGATGTATGATTTTACTTTAGTCATGCAACCTTGCTAAAATTTTCTATAAAGGATATAGAATTATATGTTCCTAAATAGGTTCAATATTGCAAATATTTTGACACACTATTTTTAACATTTTATGTTAATTTTCAAAGAAAGATAGTTATTGCTTCATTTATTCAATAAACACTGCAAGAATTCTGAAGGGCTTTTAAGAGCTGGCCACAAAAAGTAAATAGATAAATAAATAAATATATGTAGATACAGGTCCCAGACTCTATTAACCTCAACTGAGTAGCTATTTTCCCAACTTTTTGTTCAGACATTTCATTATCTCCTTTACTGTCTGCTTCCAAGATACTATTGAGGCCATTTGAATAATTTAAACTGCTGTCATTGCCGATCCAAGTGTTGTTTTATACCATTTCTAGGTAGAATAAAGAGAGATTCTTCTGTTTGAATAGATTCAAACTAATCATATTATCATCCTATAAATTGTGCTTATCTATGAAGCTAATTTTGTTTGTGTGTGTGTTATTTTTCTTTTTTTTTTTGTAGACCCGGTGGTCCTCAGGACTTACTCCTGGCACTGATCATTTCTGGCTGTACTGAATAGGAATAATAAATAAAATAGCTGAATAGGTTATAACTGAATAAAATAACTGAATAGGCAACTGACTAGATTGCTTGGAATCAAACCTGAGTTATATGTATGTAAGGCAAATACTATGATCACTGTACTATAACTGTGGTCCCAAGATTGTGCTAATTTTAATATTACTTTCAAATTTACTATAATTGAGACAAACAAAATAAACTTAATTATGTGGGTACAAAGACTTCAGCATATATTGACATATAAAATGGCTAAAGTCTTACTAATGCCTTTATCTTTTATGATCTTTATCTCTACCTCAATCAAAAAAATTCAATGTATAAATTACCAGTTTCTTTGCCTCCTGAATTAATTTTAGAATATACTTTAGACTAGATTTGCAGCTAAAGAAGTATAAAGAACTATCAGAAAAACATCTTGCACCATGTATTGGTGCAATTTTCCTGAACACAAACCACCTCAGCCCATGAGACAGAAAAAAAAAATCAGCCGTCAGTCTACTTTAATTCCTGTTCTTCTCAATCTCCCTTCTTTCCCTTCAATAGACTGACTCCATTTCTGGAATCCATTAAGCATTTTATATCCCATTTTCTAGTACCTACTTCTTTTCATATAATCTAAATTAACCCAACTCCACTTGACAATTGGACTTCTAAGAAAAAGCTTGGTTCATTATAATAAAGCTGACCCAAAGGAATGAGTAAAGAGGCTTTTATATAATAAAATACTGAGCTCTGGCAATCACATTTTTTATTAACCAGCATACCCAAAAGAGCCTAAGCAAACACATTTGAAAAATTGATTTCCTTGGGTAATATTCTTGAATGTCCCGACTAAAATCCTTTGCTGAATAATTAAATTGGGAATGTCAGAAATAAACATTTAATGTTCTGACACTCCCATTTTATTTTTTCTTTTAATTTTATACAATAGTTCAGAAAATATATTTTATTTAAAAACAAGATATTAAGCAATGTTCTGTAAGCAGATATTTTTCTATTTTTATCTTTTAAAGAGTTTGTCTAGCCTGTTTTAATTATCTTTCCAGTCAAAGTTAGACCACAGACTAACAGACAGTAGGAATTTTGTGTTTTTCTACCGTCTTTGGCATATTCCGCGTCTGAGTCATAATATATTATTATAAAATGTTGCTTAAGTTTTTGCTAAGAAGAGTTATCCTGATATACAAATTTTTATTCATTTTTGTTTTGTTTTGCTTTGGTTAGGTTTTTGGGTCACACCCAGCTGTGCTCAGGGGTTACTCCTGGCTCTATGCTCATAAATCGCTACTGGCAGGCTTGGGGGACCATATGGGATGCCGGGATTCGAACCACTGTCCTTCTGCATGCAAGACAAACTTACTACCTTCATGCTATTCTTATTGTGTTGTATAATAATACTAATTTTGAGAATAAATCTATACAAACGTTATTGTTATATTTTCAAGTTTTATGATTATTTTATAGCATTAACAATGAAGTACAACTTGGGCATGTTATAACCACTATGAGATCAGGAATTTTTTTTATATATTTCAGTTAATTATGTAATTATGTATGATATATGTGACTAGTTATATAATATTACTAGTCATAATGTAATATTTTAATGATATATGTGACTAGTAGCATAATATATGTGACTAGTAAGATATATATGTCCCTATAGTCTCACAAGATATTTGTATTACATTATTTTAGGTAAAAGAATACTAAATAACCATTAGTCAATCTTTAAATGACTAATATTTAAAGGAGGAGCCAGGGAAATATTCAAAGATTAGAGAATATGCTTATTAAAGGGATTCTAGCGTTTGATTCTTATAACTGCATGATATCTGAATTACCACTGGGTTAAAGTCTCTCCAAAAACAAGGAACAACAACAAAAAAAATTAATCTTCAATAAAAGTATCCAATTACCATAATTATAATTAACATTAATTTTGCTATTGAGAATAAATAATCTTAGTTACTTTGTCTTGCCACCTCTGATGGTGCTTAGAGCTTACTTTGGTTCTGTGTTCACGGTCATTCCTGGAGATATTCTGGGAGGTTATATGTGGTTCTAGAAATAGTATGAAGGTAAACTGTATACAAAGCATTTGTGCCCTACCCACTGTACTATCACTAAGTCCTCTTATTTGTTTTAAAATTATTTCTTAATGTTTTTTCCACTTCACAAGAATTAATTGATACTTCGGCTGTTGCTTCTGTGTGGTGGCACTGCTAAGAGCCATCAAGAATTATTAGCTCATGTTTTATCCATAAAGGACGTCATGAATGACAAATGTCAATCAACCATTTCACATCTCTGGATATTTTGATGATCCTTCAAATATTAATAAGTCATAGCCAATATACTTGAAGACCCAATTTTAAACTTTAAATGATATGTTTCCTTTTAGCAAGTGACATCATATGTAGATGTCTTAGCTTCTAGGCACATTGTTTCTTGTAGTGATTGCTTGTGCAAACATTGATTTATTTGCTGTTTGTGTTGGACATCTCTGGAGGTAATCCTAGGTTTCTTCTTGGGGATTCTTTCTTCCAGAGTTCAAAAAACAGTGAGGTTTTAGTGATCAAACTGAAACTCTTTTGTGAAATCATGTGCTCCTGTCCTTTTAGATATCTCCAAGGCCCTGTTCTCAAGATGAACAATGCAACACTTATTTGGTGTCCTTGATTAGACTCTCATCAAGGACCTGAGTGATAGTCTACAGATGGGTGGTAGTGTATAAGAAATAACACAGCTAATTTAACTTAATGCATTTTGGACTATTTTAGGCACATTAAAAATGTCATGACTGTCCTCCTGCACCAATAAGCCATCACCCAGCTCCCAAGTGAAGGGACACCCACTCAGCCCCACAGCTCGCCACCCCTGCAAGAAACTACAACCAACACCCCTGCTGACTCATAATCTGTGGCCCTCCTTCTCACCCAAACCCCAAATTTGGACTGTTGTTTGATACCAGACTCAACACTACAAGAGTGCCAATGGGGAAACCTCAAAGACAAATACCATGCACAGAGAATAAAGATGATATCTGTGATGACCCACAAAATACCAACCATCTGAGTAATCTCTCAGATAAGGAGTTTAGAATAGAAATATGGAGGATCCTCATGGAAATCAAAGAAAACATAGCTATAGCTGAACAGAACACAAAGACAAATCAGAAAATTCCAAACTGAAATAACAGCTCTGAAAACATGGTAGCTGAACTGAAAACCTCAATGGAAAGCCTCTCCAACAGGGTAAAAACAGCTTAGAACAGAATTAGTGAACTGATTCATCAGTGCACTAATGAAGTGCAGAACTCTGTATAGCAGAAACGTTGGAAAAGAACCTTAATGCCAAAGATCAGACAATGGAAAAAGTACTCAAAGAATGTGAACAGATGAAAATAGAAGTCTTTGATAAACTAAACAGAAACAGCATATGAATCATTGGTGTCCCAGAGGCTCAGGAAGGGAATCCCCAGGAAGAATCAATAGTCAAAGACATCATCACAGAGAAACCCCCAGAGAGAAAGACTGCATGCAATCAAATCCTGCATGCTTGAAGAGTACTACTTGAAAGAGACTCGAAGAAAAACACTCCGAGACACATCCTAGTCACAATGACAAATCCCACAGATAGAGATAGAATACCGAAAGCAGAAAGATCAGAAAGGAAAATTGCATTCAAAGGAGCATCCATAAGATTTACAGCAGACATGTCACAAGAAACTCTCAAGGCCAGAAGATAACAGTAGGATATTGTGACAAGACTGAATGAATTGGATGCTTCACCTAGAATACTGCACCCATCCTGACTCATGTTCTGATTTGAAGGAAGGATACATAGCTTCAAAAATAAGCAATGGCTCAGAAAATTTACAGATGCAAGTAAAAAAAAAAGAGAGAGAGAAGCACAAATTATATTTTAGTTTTTGTTGTTGTTGTTAGTTATTTTGGGGGGCTTTGCTTTGTTTTTATTTTAGGACATTGGTTCTTTTATTTGTTTTTTTTTTATCACACCCAGCAGTGATCAGGGGATAATACTGGCTCTAAGCTTAGAAATCGTTTCCTGGAAGGCTTGAGGGACCATATGAGATTCCTGGGCTCAAACCACTGCCATTCTGCATGCAAGGCAAATGCCCTACCTCCATGCTATCTCTCCAGACACAGAAACATAGCTATTATGTGCTTGTTGTCTATATTGCTGGGTGCTTTTTGAGTTTTTGTTTGACATTTTTGTATGTTGTTATGTTTTTCTGTCTTTTTCCCTTTCTTCTCTTAAATGAATATTTATAGTCTCTAGAATGACTCCTATTTTTCACTTGTTTGATTTTTGCCCCATTTTATTTCATTAGTAGTGTTTCTTTCCTTTAAACAGAACCACATAACATGAACCATCTTGTTCCGCCTCACAAATGGAAGGGGAAATAATGAGGGGTACCAAGCTCAAATAGTCATATGAACACTAAGTAGAAATAAAAAAATGATCAGACTTAAACACCAAATCCAAAGCCAATGAAAACAGAATTAATACCCAATCTACAACATGTTAGACACAGAGGGGACCACTTGTACTAGTAGCAGCCCAGGATGTAAAGGAGGGGGATATGGGATGCACGTTGGGAACAGGAGTGAAGAGAGAACAACATTGGTGGTGGGAATGCACCTGATTCAGTATCGCTATGTATCTAAAATATTAATGGGAAATATTTGTAATCCACTTCAGTCAAAATAAAAATTTAAAAATAAGCATCATAATTTGGAGATAGTTTATAAAAAATAGAATAAAATAAATTGTATCCTGGGGTTAGTGCTTTGCCATGAGGATTGATCTTCTCAAACATGTTTCTTTTTAGTTAAATACAAAACAAGTACAGGGACACCTTAGCTTATTTTGTTTTATTTTGCTGAAACTAAGGGTAATAGGTCAGCCACAGTAATTTAAAAGTGAGAGCTGATTTAAAGTAATAATTTTAGTATTGGATTTATGCTCTAATTTTAGTATCCAGTACTTTACTTCCTATAAGATCTTAGAAAAATTAACATCTTGTCTAAAACCTGCAACTTCACCATGCAATAACCAACTAAGATCATCTCAAAGATTCATTCAATATTATAAAAGTAAGTATGTCTCAAGGTTGTCTTGGCTGGTAAAGATATTAAAGAGATCAGTGAATTAAAGTCCTGTTTTTGAGTGAAGTGATTAGACAAATAATAAATCAAATAGAAATGTGTGTATGTTAGATATGAATTAGTAATAGGCAGAAGCATATAACATTAAAGGGAATGCTACGATATTGTATTACTATGTACTAAATTATGCTGTAAACTTTCAGATTTAAACAGTGGAAATAAGAGTACTAATTCTATAGATAGGTTAAATATCTTTATTTCACAAGAAGTCCATTTAATAATGGAGACACAAACAATGCAAACATTTTGTTAGAAGTGACTGAAGAAAAAAGACATTCTGCACAGGTCTGAGATCTCTAGATATAAAGGTCTGATTTTAACACCCAGATCAGACCAGAAATCTTCCATACAACACGCAAAAACCAAGGAGAGAGTAAATGAACTTGAAAGTAGTCTATAGATAACCCCATGACAATATATTCTAAGGAGGGAGAAACCTTGTATCTCCTAGGCAAAGGGGATTCCCTTTTCCAATGACCCCAATTTTTACTGTGCCTAAGCAGAAGGAAAAAAAAAAAAGGGAGGGACGGTGTTGCCGACGGCCAGCGTCTCTCTAAACAGCTTCTTCGTGGAGTTCGAGAGCCTTTCACGGGAGAGAGTGGGACACGGAGTAGATGGAAGATCGGAATATTATTGTAGAAATGAGTTGCCAAACACGATGTATAAGGACTTGCATCTATGAAGACAAAGACAAGCTTATTAATTCTGGTGTCTGCCCTTCCTGAGTGGGGTGTGACAGGACGGAAAGATAATATGGAGGTAAGGCATTTGCCTTTCATGCAGAAGTTTATCGGTTTGAATACCAGCATTCCATTTGGTTCCCTGGCATGCCAGGAGCAATTTCTGAACATGGAGCCAAGAGTAACCCCCTGAACACTGCGGGTGGGACCCAAAAAACCACACACACACAAAAAGAGAGAGACAAGAAGCACAAAATAATCCTTTTTTTTCTTTTTTTTTTATTTCGTTTATTATTACTTTATTTTTCTCTTATCTAGTTTTAGTCAACTTCCTTAATTTGGTGTAGATATTTAAGTAGTTGTTCACTTTTTTACTTATATATTTACTTTTTCTGTCTTCTTTTCTCTTCTTCCTTTTTGCACTCTGTCATGTTTTTTATCTCAAGACCATGGCAACTATGTGGTGCATATCTTTATTCTGCAGTGCTCACTGGATATCTTATTTGATACATTTTTGTGAAATGTGTGGTGATTCACCTTCTTTTTTCCCTTTCATCTCAAACCGAGGATGAGAGCCTCTAGGACTCTGCCCATTATTGGCGTAGTTAATTTTCCCCCCATCCTATTACCTTACTCTTCCCCAAACAAAACCACATAACTCGAACTTTCTAGTCCCACTTCCCAATTAGAGGGAGAAATAATGGTGGCACCAAGACCAAACAGCTATAAGATCACTAAGTAATAAACTAGAGACAGAGGGGGTCACTCAATCTAGAAGCCCCTGGGGAGAGAGGGTGGAGGATAGGGGAGGCAGGGTGGAAATGGAGGTGGAGGGAGGACAACTCAGTGATGGGAATTCCCCTGATTCAATGTTTTCATGTACATGGAACATTACTGTAAATGATATGTTAATCACTATAATTAAAATAAAAAATATATTAAAAAAAGAAATAAAGACATGATTGGTAACTTATGATATAAAAATCATCACAAGATATGATAGTATATTGACTGGAAATATAGAAAATTCTAAATAGATGTTAGACACTTATTCTACAATCACTTGTATTATAGGACAAGTATTACTACAAAATACTGGCCTACGTAAGATAATAATTTTCAGTAATTTACAGAAAGATAACTTTAACAAATATAGAATGGCCTGGTATAAATTTTTTATTTACAAGGTTTGCCAATAGTCAGAATATTTTATTATTTTTATTTTATTTCATTAATTTTATTATGAATTCAAACAAGTAATCATCAAATGTCATGTTCACTAACTCCAATGGTTCTTATATTGAACTAGTAAACAATATATTAAGGTTATTCCTTTCATTGAAAATTGGTATATAATAGAACCTATTAATTCTTGGCTTTTCTTATCGATAATTTTTTAATAGTTTTGTTTTTGTTTTTTGGACCACACCCATTTGATGCTCAGGGGTTACTCCTGGCTAAACTCTCAGAAATTGCCCCTGGCTTGGGGGAGATCATATGGGACTCCGGGGGATCAAACTGCGGTCCTTCATTGCCTAGCACTTGCAAGGAAGACACCTTACCTCTAATGCCGCCTCGCCGGCCCCATCTTATCCATAATTTTATCATATCAATAAAATGAATGATAAATAATAAGATTCCTAATAGCATACTGTAAGGAGGATAAATTGAAATAAAGTTAGCATCAATATACTATTGTGTATACTATTTTTTTCAAAGACATAAGTTGTTTAGAGAAGGTAAACTCTTCATGATAAAGTTTGAATAGTAAAATAAAAATTTTGGATAGTAGTATTCATTGAGATAATAGAGTGAAGTGGACATTCCAGTGCAGGCATTGGCCTTTGAACATGTATGCATAAAACGTTATCATAAACAATCATGATACTCCTACTAACTTAAACCGATATAAAAATAGTTAAAACACGGGGCCCAGGAGATAGCATGGAGGTAAGGCATTTGCCTTTCATGCAAAAGGTCATCGGTTCGAATCCCAGTGCCCCATATGGTCCCCCGTGCCTGCCAGGAGCAATTTCTGAGAATGGAGCCAGGAGTAACCCCTGAGCACTGCCAGTGTGACCCAAAAAGACCAAAAAAAAAAAGTTAAAACTATGATGCTAAAATACTTTATAGAATAAAAATATGTTTTATATTTTAGTTCCTCTTTTATTATTACTCACTTAATCAAGTTGCAGTACAAATATAATACTATATAGCTTAAATATATATGTATCATTTATAAATAGTAAAATGGTTATAACCTTATAGTTACAAGTTATAGTCATATAGTTATAAGTTATATAAGTTATAAGTTATAGTTATATAGTTATAGTTAGCTAATGTTTTCATCATTGTACAGGATTTTTATTATGTGCTCATCTTTAGCACATATAATATCTATTCTATTCATTATTTTTAATTATGCAATGAGCATTAATGGCTACATTTATTATGTTATACAGTAGAGCTCCAGAACTTTTATTTAAAAATGTGTACCTAACCACTATCTTCCCATTTCCCCCATCCAATAGTCCTGATAGCCACTACTTCATTAGCTTTTTTTGATAGGTTCAGCTTTGTCAGATTCCATATTCAATGATGTCATGCACTATTTATGACTTACTCCCTGACTCATTTCACTTTGTATAATGCCATTATTAATTTTATTTTTAGGCCAAATCATATATACAACCAAAGTCATACCTCAAGAGAGATCATCCAGTACAAAATAGTTTCACTTTGAAAGGATCTTGATGATTATCCAACTCAACCATCTACCTTATTAATATCAGGTTTTGTTCTTCTCATCATATAAACAAACATTTATATCTGACAAATACAATTTTTTTTTGTTTTTGTTTTTGTTTTTTTTTTGTTTTTGGGTCACACCCAGCAGTGCTCAGGGGTTACTCCTGGCTCCATGCTCAGAAATTGCTCCTGGCAGGCACGGGGGACCATATGGGGCACCGGGATTCGAACCGATGATACCTCCATGCTATCTCCCGGGCCCACAAATACAATTTTTGACCTGACATAAAAGCTATTGTCCTAAGTCTTCACATAAAATTTTTATCAGTCTGCATTCATTTCTTTTTATCTTAGATATTATTGCTTGGAGGGGTTAAAGACTACCAACCTTTTTTTTATCAACTCTAATAAAGTGTTTTATAATATTAAAACTGATAAAATTTTAAAGAGTAAATGCATTTTATTTATTAGCTTATTTTTAATTACTGCTCAGGATAAAATATTTTTAAGTTTTGTGTTGAATATTTGATAAAAGAAATGTCAAATCGTCATATACCTTATTTCTTATAATTGAGATCATTAACAGCATCAGGTAATATAACCCAGGCTAATAGTCATCTTGGATTTCTGGAATTATTTAAAATTTTGAAATGATTGGCAACCCAATGTTGTCTTTTCAAATACAAAACATTCTCCTTGAATTTAATACTGTCATTTTCCTCTTAACATAACTTAAATATAACTTCTTAACAAAATAATGTTTCCCTCTCACATAATCCCTACCTGATGGTTTAACACTTTTGGGTTACCGTAATGTCTCCAGCAAGAATTTAATTTTAGAAACTTACTTACACAGTTATCTCATCAAGAAGATAAAAAGCTATCCCAGAGGGATTTCCTTAGAAGAAATGTAAATTGCCTGCTACTAGGTAAAAAGATTTAAAGGTTAACAACTCTACAATTCATTTCCAGAAAGTACCTATTTATCAATTCCCACTGATTATGCATTAACATAATCTGAGTATTTAAATGTATTTTTTTACCATTAGAAGTATATAATCTATATTTCACAGCAATGTGTTAAAGACAAAAATAAAGCTTAAATAGAAAGTCACTTTTTCAGAATAAATTTAGCAAACAGTGAATTAAATTCACGCAAATATAAAGTTTTTGATATATTTTAGACATATATTATTTCTTACAGGAATTTATACATGAGATTAATGTTATATATATTTAAGAATATTTTACAGTATATTTTAATGTGAGTTGATAATAGATATTGTTTGAGTTAGAAAATATGCATGAAAAAATAAAAATTAAAAATAAATGACAGTGGAATTTTAAAAATCATACAAATGTTCAAAAATTAGTGCTTGAAAATAATCTTATAATTGACTGAATTGTTTCAATTTTACCCTACTTTTATTTTCATTTAAACTTCCAATTTAATTTAATTTAATATTTATTTCCTCTCCCATAGAGATCTACTTTAAAAATTGTTATTTGATACAAATTTTGAGAAATGTTTCTTCAGTTAACATTCTACTGACATTAGGAACATATCTTCTTTTCAGGGAAGTTTTTCTCTAAACACATACTAAAAAACAAAAACATAGTTGTTACTTTATAGACATCATTATTATAACTTTTATGAGGATAGGAAGACAGGGATTACAAACGTATCAATACACATTTATAGGTACTATGTACTCTTTAATCTTATTACAAAGGCTCATTTTCTTTCATGACCTTAGTCCTTTTTAAATATACAAGAAGTCTAATCTAATATGTAAATCAAATTATTTATATGCTCAATCTATCTACATCTAAGTAGATACAATGTGTGGTTAAATTTGTTTTGGGCTATTCAGAATTGTCACTACATGTAATGGCAATTCCATCATGAGATTTTTTACTTTCTTTAAATTTGAGGGAAAGACCAGACTAGTTCAGGAAAGCAAGTGAAGTTTCCATCAGCAAAATGAATCAAATGGTTCAATGCTCAGGCCTAGGAATACAATGATGTTTGGATTTAGCAGTACTCAGACATCATGCAGTAAAAAAGATCATGGTTACAAAATTTCACAAGCAAAGCTTATGTTCTAACCCTTAGAAGTATCTTCATATTTCAGATGAACACTTCATTAACATTGCAGATTTTGCAGATACCTAGGAAAGTCTATTTAGAGCCACCATATTGGGAATTATTTTTATTAATATTTTAGCTAATAATAACTTGTAAAGTATATTGGAAATATTAACAGATTGTTAGTAATTAAAATATATGATAGTGCTTGCTTTTTGTTTGGCAAGTTGTAAATTAGAACTGAAAGTATATCTTTTCTTTAAAGACACAAATGGGTAATCAGTAATAAAAAGCTGAAGGAAAATGTGAGCTGAACTGGGCAGACTGCGTGACATAAAATGTCTAATGTGGAATGACAAAAATGCAGTAATTAGAATTGAAGCTAATTACTTCAAAGGTTGAGCAAAGATTTCCTCTTTTCTAATAACCCCTTTCATTTAAAATTAGACTCTTTTTTCTTATTTGTTCTACTCAGTTGGTCTAAAAGGAAAACACAATGTAACTACTGAAGTTTAGTTTTTCTCTAAACTTTAAAAGCAATTAAAACTTATATTAGATAGTAATTAGATAATTAAATAATAATAAATAAGACTTACATTAGATAATCCTCTATACTCAATGTACAGTGTATTTTCCATGAGTATCAGTTGTTTGTTTCACACTTATATTTACCTAGAAAAGAGTAAAGTCTTAGCTTCTATTTTCCATAAATACAATATGCTCATTTTCTCATTAAATGAAGAGTATTAGTAAAAAGAAACTCAGAGAAAAACAATTTTAAGGGTTCAGAAAATATTTCAATGGAAGGAAGGAAGGAAGGAAGGAAGGAAGGAAGGAAGGAAGGAAGGAAGGAAGGAAGGAAGGAAGGAAGGAAGGAAGGAAGGAAGGAAGGAAGGAAGGAAGGAAGGAAGGAAGGAAGGAAGGAAGGAAGGAAGGAAGGAAGGAAGGAAGGAAGGAAGGGAAAATTGTGTATTTTATACTACTACCAAAAAGCATCTGTTCCAGAAGTGAAATTTACTCAAACTGGCATATTGGAGTGAGAAATTTTGAACTTCTACTGAAACTCAAACATTTTAATGTCCTAGCACTAGGAACTGAATCAGAGATGGATATTTCGGGGATATACAAATCTCTGAAACAAAATTTTGAGAACCTTTGTAAATTAAAAGAAAAAAAATGTTCCATGTGGTTATCTGAGGTCAAGCAATAAAATCACAGTGAATTAATAGATTTACCAGAGATGCTATGTTTAGTTAGAAATCTTTGAAATATGGCTTAAGAGTATAGGTATTGAAAAGAATTTGGAGCTCTCCTCAGGTGTATCTGGCAGTATATCACTGGGTGCTTTGATCATAAGGATGTCAACAGAACTTCACCAGGTAGACTTTGTGATAGAGAAGTTTTTTATTCTTCTGTGTGAGCAATAAAGACCAGGAAATTGTACTTATATACATGTACTTTAGCATCAAAACAAACAAGTTTCCTTAAGCACAGGACACAACAGTAAAAGAATTAGGTGTCTATTAGAGTGTGGTCAATTATGCTATGTCCTGACAGTTATTTTAATACCATAAATTTAGAGTGGATTAGGTGATTATGTCATATCAGGATGGGATTATATGTATATATTAGATAATTGACAGATGGGGATTTCATAACTGAATTTCTTCAGAATATACACCCACCCAAAAAGTACACCTACCAAAACAGAAACTTTTAATAAATGGTAGAAAAAACAGTGCTAATCATATTATAATTACACTGTTATGAATATTACCATAGCAATATAATCATAATTTATATGAAAAAATATCAAAACAAGATATTATTTTTGTTGCCTTTAGATATTTGCTTTTCCTATTTTTATTTCCTTCAACATAGTAAGCTTAGTTTTGTAGATTGTTTCACATATTCTATAATTTTTGACCATTTGTTAATCTCTTAGATGTTTATTTCCACATTTGACAGTTATCAACTGTATCTGTCACTCTTCTGACTAAATATATTTAGTATGATGCTCTACAAATTAGTTCATATAGTTTTAAAACTTCAAGCTTTTTTGTTTGCTTATTCTTAAAGCTAACCATTATATATTATATACACCATATATTATGTACACATACATAGTATATAATACATGTTACATATGCACATATGAAATATAAGGTGTATATACATATAAAATAAAGTATATAAAGTTTGTATAGATAGAGAGGTAAAACATAGATGATAGATAAT
Organism: Crocidura indochinensis; assembly: GCA_004027635.1. Classification (NCBI taxonomy): domain Eukaryota; kingdom Metazoa; phylum Chordata; class Mammalia; order Eulipotyphla; family Soricidae; genus Crocidura; species Crocidura indochinensis. The sequence continues at coordinate 1,005 of PVKC010004532.1, read as the reverse complement.
TAGATATATGGATAGATAGATGATAGATATATGGATAATAAATAGAGAGAAAGACAGAGAGAGAAAGAGAGAGAGAAAGATACCATAGCTTCCCTTGAATCATCCATTCTAGGACATATTAACTGTTCCAGATCTAGCTATCGTGAATAGAGCTGCAGTGAACATTGTGATTCAAATGTCTCTTCTGAATAAAATTTATTAACCCTTAGGTAGGTACCAAGCAGGTTGCTAGGTTATGTAGTAATTTAATCCCTAATTATTTGAGAAATGTTCAACATTGTTTTCCAAAAAGGTATAACCAGTGCACATTCATACCAGCAGTGAATGAGGACACATTATTCCCCTCATCCATGACAACACAAATTGCTTTCATTCTTGAAATATTCAACTTTAATGCAAAAGATCTAGACACACGCTCTTAAATTACCAAAAGATCAGTAAGAATTTAAGGTGATTAAATATAATATTACAAACACATATATTTATATTTACCATAATCTTTTTCAACTGGATCTTAGCAAACTAAGAGCAAATATATTGAATGTTCACAATTCTAAAGACAAAAGTACTGACTCAGATTATTATATTCTGTAAAATCATCATTCACAAGTATTGGAGAAATAAAAGATTACCTTGGTAAACAAAAGTTAATGGAGTTTATACCACCAAATACACACTATAAGAAATGCTTTAAGGAATTCTTTTATTAAAAAAAGGAATGTAAGTCATTTTTGCACCAATCCTCAGAGATAATGATAGGAGGGCTGGAACTTCCAGCTCACTTCATGAAGCTCACCATAATGAGTGGTGAGTGCAGCTATAGAAATACCTACACAGAGAACTATCTTAATCATATTCACGAATCAGGTAACTGGAAAGCCTGTATGGGTGCAGGTGGGGGTGGGTTGGGAGGGAGGGAGATTTGGGACATTGGTGGTGGGGAACTTGCACTGATGGAGGTGTTAAAAAAAAACTTAAAAAATAATAAAATCAAAAAAAAAAAAA
>PVKC010004531.1:0-35437 GCA_004027635.1 Crocidura indochinensis | reverse complement strand
ACTCCAAAGAAACTAATTGACTGCCTGTGAAATTTTCCACCGCTACTACCCTTCTCTAAACCTGCCGTTGGAAGTGGTAAAGGTCTCACCCAACACTAGGACATTAAACTTTATATATTAAATTAAAACAGCACTTCCTACTGACTATAACCCAAACAGTGTGTGTGTGTGTGTGTGTGTGTGTGTGTGTGTGTGTGTGTGTGTGCAGGTACACGCGCACACACAGATCCAGGAATTGAGTATCTTCAGATGATTCCATACTTTCTTTCTCTACTTCATAGTCCAAAGAACTGAAAATCCCTTTCTTGGTGTCTCTGCATATGTTATATTAATCATACACTTGTATAAAAACTCAGTACTCAGATGTAGCTTACTCCAGGGAGGGTCTCCAAGATGTGGGGAGCTTCCTCAAGATCTAGCCATATGCAAAATTTTGTGACAGGGATGCCATGGGTCAAATGTGTGCTCACTTCGGCAGCACATACACTAAAATGGAAAAGATACAGAGGAGATTAGCATGGCCCCTACACAAGGATGACACCCATGGATCAGTGGTACTGCTTGCTTCAATTATGAAGATTATTGTGCATACTTTCAAAGGACCACATAAACATATAGCTCTTGGTCCTTCCTTACATGCTAGAAAATTGGTTAGAAATTTGAGTCACTTGCTAAAATCTAGTCATTTAGCAATGCTGAATGTCTGCCCTTGAAAGCAAGCAAGAAGTGAGTTTCCCAACTCTTCAGCTATTCAGCGCATCCGATGTCAGCCATACTGCCAATGGGATTTCTAAATTCAGAGGGAGTCTTCAGGAAGGGGCTGCTGAGGTGCCTGGCAACAAAGCAATCTTCAATGCTGACTGGCTTGGTGGGAGAGCAGAGGTCAGAAAAAAATGTCCCTATAAATAATACAAGCTGTTTAGACTTCATTATCAACAGAATATTCTCCTCCATCTCTGACCTGTGACTGGCTGACACTCAATCATCTGTGCTCCTGCTAACAGCCCCCAGGAGCTGTGATTGTCCCCATCACAATGTTGTGGCACAACTCTAACTACCAACCTCCCTCCTCAGAGCCCAGGCAGGCTCCCTCCCAGATACCAGCTCCTATCCAGATTGAACAGGCATTTCAATGACCAAAGTGCACTCTCTTACTCTCACATACACTAGGACTTGAGCTCATAAAATGAGAATTCACAGCGCACACTTAAAGAGACTAAGTCCTGGTTTTTGCTGACTGGGATTACTTTGAGCACAAGTTGTTTATGAAGAGGAGCAAGTATTCACATGGGCTTCCCCTCTTCTCAGAGAGAGAAGAAAATTCAACTAAGACTCCAGAGTATACTAACACCCCCTTCTTATATTCAGGGAAATTACCTTAGAGGAAAAATCAAAATGAAAATCAAAACTCTGACTAGTCACTCTCAACCATCAAAGCAATACAGAAAAAAACATCCCCAAAATTAATGTTGTGGAGCAAAAAAAAAATAAAAACAATAAATATCATTCATCAAAAATATCATTCTCGAGGCTAGAGCTATAATACAGCCAGTAGGGTATTTGCTTTGCATGCAGATGACCTGGGTTAGATCCCCAGCATCCATAAGGTCCCCCAAGCCTGCCAGGAAAGATTGAGTGCAGACCCAGGAGTAACTCCTGAGCACAGCCAGCTATGAACCAAAAACAAGCAAACAAAAATTATTCTTAAGTTCATGTACTGCTAAAGTGAAATTGTTTGTGGCAATATGAAAACTAGGTTTGGAAGTGAGGGATAAAGAGATAGTGAGTTTGAATCAGTCTTGTGGGGAATGAAGATGTCAGCCACATGGGCATTTTGAGCTAAGTTGGTCCATGTGATTGCTGTCTCCACATCCACTTGAATAGAAAGTCTATAAAGGACTTTAGCTGAATATTTGTCTTTCCTTCAGGTACATGCTCTACCAGCCTAAGTGTCCCGGGGACACTTAGTTCCTTACAGAATTACCCCAAGAGCCTTTGTAATCAGCAATCTCTACTTCCTCCATGGTACTTTTTGCCTGATAAGCATCCTCACTAAGAACCCCTGAGGTTTACCCAAATTTACAAATCCCAAGCATCCAGCCCAGTGATTCCAGTAAAAGTATGTGGCTAGGTCTTTTCTCTCTTCCTTTGTCACTTTGAACTCTGCCCTGAGCTTTCTGTGCAGCCTCTGGAGATACATCTTGTGCTTCTTCCAGATCCTGTGAGTAATAATGTCCTCTGCTCCTGTTTCTTGGGGTCCTACAGAGATATTGTTCACCACCCATGTCCTGGTCTTTACAAACAAAGCCTAATCTAAGCAGTTCAAAAATTAGGGAATTGGTGCCAAATGCAGAGACAGATAAATGGGCAAAGTCACCTGAAATATAGGGTTTCTGGATCCAGAAGACCAGAAGCTTCTGTGTCAAGACTCAAGACTCTGTCTGCAATTTTACAGAAATGGAACTACTCTTAAAGTCATAAAACACCTGCAAATCTGAGCCCTTGCCAACGGAGAGCAACCCCTTCATTTGACAAATAAGGTAAGTGCTTGACGTGCCTGGACTTCCTGCCAATTCCTAAGGGACTAATTGGCACTGGATCCCATTTGATCTGACTCTGGGGCTGGTGGAAGGACCCACTGCATTGTAATCTTGGAAAAGGCAAGAATGAAGACAGTGCTCAAGGATGGTAAAAGTTTCTGCTCCTCTCCTGTGCCCTTTCCTGGATTCTGACTAGACAGAGAGGAAAAAAATGCTTTGTGACTACTCCCAGATTCTGAGCTCTGGGTTCACCCTGAAAACTTTCTTCTCTTTATCAGCTTTCATTCAAACCTACTTTATATATGGTGGGGCAAGAAGTGTTCCTAAGTTGTGCACCTGTGGTCTGGTCATCCAATGCTGACTCTCAGTCAATCAAACCACTGACTCAATTCAAAGACTTAATTCACATTAGTTGCTGCTTAAATCCTGTGGTACTGGGTTTCTTGAGCCACTTGGAGATGTTAAGGGCCTCAGGGCTGCACTCAGAAATGCTTTGGATGGCACATGGAACCAGGAGTTGAACACTGGTGGAGCATATGCTTGGGATGTTTTTTGACTGCTGCACTGTCTCCAGGCCCATCAAACCTAGTTCCTGAAAGGATATAACCGCGGGTAGGAGAAGTGTAAAAATTCTCTCCCAGGAGGATACTTCTCAGACCAGAGAAGATCTCAGTAGGGAAAATTCACAGGTCTTATTTTAAAGCAAAACTCCTGAGGTGGCCCTTGAACAGAATAGGTGGCCTCCTGTTCTGACATACTATGGTATGTCCCAAACCATAGTGCTCTGTGATGGTGGGACTCTTCTAAGGTGTACTCTAATTGCAATGCCCAAAGAAGTTTGGCAGAATCAAAATGTTGAGGAGCCTGCTTCTGCCTTTTCAGCACTGCACGGGAGGAGCCAGCAACCAAAGGGAAGGTGCAATCAACAATCCCTCCCTTGAGGCAAGCACACAGCAGTTGCATCTAGGAAGCAGAAAAAATGCCATTACTGCCCGCAAGAGAATGTAATGACCCAAATTATGGCTGTCCGATGAGGCGGTGCCTTGGCAGGCGACAGGCAGCAGCAGCAAGCATAGCTCACAAAGCACATGTGAAAGAGAAATGTTCTCCCTGGCAGCCTGGGGAAAGGGGCTTTGGGTGCTATCTCCTGTTGTAGACTTTGGCTTTCTCACACTGGGGCAGACTGCAATCCTCTTGACCGCCTAGAAAGTCTATATCACTGTATGATGGGCTGGGCTTGGGACATCAGAGGCTCACATATGCATAAGTTATCCTTTTAGCAAGAATATGCAACCAGTAACTTCCTTCCTACCAGAATTGTTAGAAATCTTGGTAGTTTTCTCTAAATGTATGAAATGGTATGAAACAACAACCATCAAATCACTGTTTCCTAAATTGATGGGGAGAGGTCATGAAAATATCACTTCCTGGGGGGTCATGCAAAACAGAGTCCCATGGTCAGTTTTGGGGAGCCTATATCAAGGTGAATTCTAGTCTGATCCACAGAGTTTGACCTTATACTATGGTCCTACAATAAAGTATTTGATCATTCTAAAAATCATTTATTGAGCACATACTATAACTCATAATATAATAATAGTTGTACAGTAATTGTGACAGCTATTGTAATTGTAAAAACTGCAAAAGAGGATTAAATATAAACACTTCTGGTCAGATATAATTGCAAGAATTTTACATAAACTCATTTTAGACCTCTAACATGAAAGATGGGATTGTTAAAAAAAACTTGTTAAAACAAACTGTTTTACATGTTGGAATAAATTGAGATAACTAACATATTCAAGAATCATAATTACTACCTTCAAAGTGCTTACATATTACTGGGAATAGTAGATAATTTTAAAATTGCAAACTAATGCACTAGATTAAAATGCCTTAAAAAATAAGAAAAAGACGTAGCCAGATCAATTGGTCATGGGCAACAAGGAAGTGAGAGCTGAAATCGGTGCTCAGCGATAAGCAGCATGAGCCATGTGAAGCATAAAATAAAGGCAATACCCTGGCTAATGAACAGCAGTTGATTAATAAATGATTACTTTCCACACCCTCATGCACTCCTGGTGATAGAAACTTGACATGAATTTCCACTCAAGTGCCTGTAAGCATGATGAAGACAACTCTATTTCTGAAACTGAAGAAGAGATGAAAATTAGAGCCTACTGCTCTTTGACTCTGAGTATTACTGACTATAGGAGATCACAGTGAGTGGCAAAGAGATAATATAGCAGTTAGGGCACACATTTTGTATGTGTGTGGTCCTGTCAGGGTCCAGACATCACAAGGTTTCCAAGCACCATTGAGCACCTCTAGATATAGCTAGCCTGGAGGGCCTCAGCACTGTGGGAAAAGAAATTTTTCCCCCTGTGTGTAAAGGAAGACTTGATATTCCTGGCATGAAAGGGAAGAGCCCAGTATACTGTGCATCCTCAGGTCTTGCATTGAACCTATACTAAGGCAGGCTTCTTCCACACAGCTTCAGAGCTTCATTTTGGAGGACCTTTTCACCCTCCTAGCACCTTCCCCAAAGATCTAAAACTCCAAGAAAACTATGGAATATCTGCTCTTTTTTTTTTTTTTGGTTTTTGGGTCACACCCAGCAGCGCTCAGGGGTTACTCCTGGCTCCATGCTCAGAAATTGCTCCTGGCAGGCACGGGGGACCATGTTGGGCACTGGGATTCAAACCGATGACCTTTTGCATGAAAGGCAAATGCCTTACCTCCAAGCTATCTCCCGGGCCCCAAGGAATATCTGCTCTTTATCCAAAGGAAAGAACACCACCACACACACCCCAAAATACCCAAGCATGATCGGCATTATGATCCAGGAGAATATGTATAATGTAATGAAATCACCATCGTTAAGCCATTTGAGAATAAAAGACCCATGTACTCACCCTATAACAAACACATCATAGAGAAATTAAGAGATATTGCTATTCTACAACCAGGTTAAGAAACTTGACAATTCATGATTTGATGGACGGATGGACAAATGGATGGATGGATGGATGGATGGATGGATGGATGGACGGACGGATGGACAGACAGACGGATGGATGGATGGATGGATGGATGTCCTATGACATTTATTAGGGACATACTAATACTTATCACTTATTAATAACTATAAATTGATCCTGACAGAAATTGGGCTTAGATTTTAATAAACCCATTTTAGCTCTCAACCTTTTAGACTACAAATGGAAGGTAACTTCAAATTAGCTATTTGCAGCAAAGTGACTGCTCACTATATTTTGAAACTCCTTGATAATACTCTCATGTATCTTCTATAATCAGCTGAAGTCCTGAGATGTACTTGAGATGAAGGAAAAGCTAAGAGGGTATTATAAGTCACAATAAGGATGAATTCACTTTTATATTTTTATGGGCTGTAGTTAGGCTTAAAATGTTATTTGAACCGTGTGTTTTAATATGTAGATTTAGCTTTAAATGTAGAAAGTATATAACCATAAAATCTACAATTAAGGGATTTTTAAAAAACATTACTTTAAGGATTTCACAAATATATGTACTTATTTGTGTTAACTATAATTATAAATACTGATAGTTTGGTAAATGAAGAGTGTTAAAATGTTTTTAAAAATTAAGTAATTTTAAATATTTACCCTTGAAATATAGTCTATATATGAGACACAATCACTTATTTTTTCATTTAAGAAATGGGGAGATTTATTTATTTCTAATAAAATAAATTTTAATTGAACATGAGATACATAGTTATAAAGTTGTTTGTGATTGAATTTCAGTCATAAAATGTCCAACATCCTTCACCAGTGCACATTTCCCTCTACCAATAACCTTGCTTCTCTCCCACTTTCCTCCACCCTCTCTACTCTCTAGTCTCTCCACCTCTCTACTAGTCTTAAGTGACAAACATTTTTGTTCTCTCTTTCTTTTATTTTCTCTCTTTCTTTCTCTCTCTCTTCCTCTCTCCCTCTGTCTCTATCTTTCTTCCTTTTTCCTTTTTAACACTGGTTTACACTATTGTTACTTAAGGGGTACCCTGTCTATCACTTTATCTCCATTCAGCACCCACTTTTGTTTAGAATGATCATTTCCAACTTTCATTTGTCATAGTGGTCCCTTCTCTGTCCTAACTTCACTTTTCTGCTATTTGTATCAAGCTTCCTATCATGGACTGGTCATACGGATATTTATCTCCATTCTCTTTAGGAATTATTACCACACTATCTTTTTTTAAATATGAAATGGGGTGATTTATGAAGAAAAGACTTAATTTAAGTCAGTTTAATATGAGTAGCCTGATAAGACTGGGTAAATCAAAAACCTGTTTATAAAGGTATATATTTCAAGTCAAAGGAAGTGAAGCTACTATACCAAATACCTACAATTTTTTTTAAATTTTTGGTTTTTCGGGCCACACCCGTTTGATGCTCAAGGGTTAATCCTGCCTACGTGCTCAGAAATTGTCCCCTGGCTTGGGGGGGACCATATTGGATGCCGGGGGATTGAACCACAGTCTTTCCTTGGCTAGCGCTTGTAAGACAGTCACCTTACCTCTAGCACCACCTCGCCGGCCCCAAGTACCTACAATCTTTAATAATAATAACAACATTCAAAATTAGCAATAAATATTTAAAACTTGAGTATTCAGATAATGTTTCCCAGACATACATACAATTAATCTTTGACATTAGGGCAAGAAATACAAAGAAGCGAAGAAAGCCTTTTCAACAAGTGGTGTTGGGATAACTAGTCAACTACATGCAAAAAAGCAAACTCAGACCTCCATCTAGCACCATTCACAAAGGTCTAATCCAAATGAATTAAAGAGTTTGATATCAGACCCGGAGCTATAAGGCATACAGAAGAAAGTATAGGTAAATACGACATCAGAATGAGACTAAAGGCATCTTCAAGGAGGAAACACCACTGTCCAAACAAGAGGAATCAGATATAAACAAATGGAACTATATTCACTTGAGAAACTTCTGCACCACCAAGGAAATAGTGACATCACATACAGGCCACCTACAGAATGGAGAAACTATTCCCACTATCCATAAAAATATAATATAATAATATTATATATTATTATATTATTATAATATAATAATATATATAAGGTACTGGCATAACTTAACAATAAAGAATCATCTAACCCCATCAAAAAATGGTGAGAAGAAATGAACAGAAGCTTCCTTAAAGATGAAATACAGATAGTCAAAAGACATGTTGACATGTTGACATGTTGACATGTTGACAGCTCTATTCAGCAATCATCAGGAAGATGCAAATCAAAACAACAATGATGCCATTATTATGTCACAGAGACTGGCACACATCACAAAGAACAAGAACAATCAGTGCTGGAGGGGATATGGGGAGAAAGGAGCTCTCATCTACTGTTGGTGGTAATACCCTCTGGTCCAGCCTTTCTAAAAAACAATATAGATATTCCTCAAAAAACTGGAAATTGGGCTCCCATATAATCCAGCTATACCACTCAAAGGGATATACTCTAGGAACACAAAAACACAATGCAAAAATGGCATCTGCATGTCTATATTCATTGCAGCACTACAATATCCAGAATCTGGAAACAATCCAGATGTCAGACAACAGATGAGTGTCTAAAGAAACTGTGGTACATATACACAATAGAATACTATACAGCTGTCAGGAAAAATGAAGTCATGAAATTTTTCTACACATGATGAACATGGCAAGCATTATGCTAAGTTAAGCAAGTTAGAGAGAGAGACACACACACAGAATAGTCTCACTCATCTATGGGATTTAAGAAAAATAAAAACTAACAGTATGGTAATAATACCCAGAGACAATAGAGATGAGGGCTGGAGGGATCAGCCCACAATACGAAGCTTACGACAAAGAGTGGTGAGTGCAATTAGAGAAATGCCTACCTACATCAACAGATATCATGACAATAGAATGCCTGTTTAGAAGACAAACAGCGGGTGAGGGAAAAGGAGAAGGGGGGACATTGGTGGCAAGAAGGTTACACTAGTGAAGGGGGGTGTACTTTTTATGTCTGAAACCCAACTACAAGTGTGTTTGTAATCATGGCGTTTAAATAAAGATGCTATTATAATTAAAAATCGAACTATACAACTGTATTTATAAGAAAATCTTAGCAAACCCTGATCTTGATAATCCCCAATAGAGAAGATTTGGAGAGAACTGAGAGCTGCAATGTTGCTCATGCTATTATTGGGTAATTTTTCACAATCACAAAGTTGTTCATGATTGAGTTTCAATCATACAATGTACAACATCCTTCATCAGTGCACATTTCCCACCACCAATTTCCCCAGTTTCTCTCACTCACTCCCCCTGTCCTTGACTCTGCCTGCCTTTGTGTCAAACATGTCTTTTTCCCCTTTTCCTTTTCTTCCCTTTTAGACACTTTGGTTTGTAATAGTATTACTGAAGGGGATCATACATGCCACTTTCTCTCCTTTCAGTATCAAGTTATTGTCCAGAGTAATCATTTTCAACTACCTTTGTCATATTGGTCCCTTCTCTGTCCTAACTGCACCCCCCCATTATTTGTGATAAGCTTCCTGCTATGGATCAGTCCTCCTGGACCTTGTCTCTGTTGTCTCAAGATATTATTAACATAATATTTTTAATATGCCACAAGTGAGTGCAATCATGAAGGTTTGTTTATTTGCTTGTTTATATCCATCCAGTAATGCTCAGGACTTACTCCTAGTTCTGTGCTTAGGGATCCCCCCTGATGGGCTCGAGGAACCATATGTTATCTGTGGATTGAACACTGGTTGACAGAGTGTAGGGAAAACACCCTATCTATCCATTGTACTAAAGCTCTTTATGTAGTTGCTTGTTCTTTACCTGAAATTAGCAAAACAAAGAATCAGTGTCAGAAATGGGAAAGGTGCACAGTAACATGAACTGGCTGAAATGAAAGGACAGAGGAGTTACCACAATAAGGGACATGTGGGAGGTGGAATTCAAGGTGGAATTTTTGGTAGCTGAATAGGAAGAACAACACAGAGGACATCTAAGGTGGGGTGTCTGAGTGCCAGAAGGTAGAGACACAATGCAGAGAAAAGTGGCAGCAGCTTGACCACTGATATGGGTGAGCGTCTGTGCTGCTTAGGAGTTTCAGAAAAACCAGTGATTAAAGAACCATTACAAAGGTGTAGTAACAGCAACAAAGCCAGGAGTAAAAAAGCAGTAGAAAAGGGCATGATTGAGAGGGAGAGCAAAGGCAGCAGAGTCTGCAGTGACGGGTTTTGGAGTCCAAGAGAGTTGGGAAGGACTTCTGCAATTATTACCAAGTTTAGAGACTACTGAATTACACCAGCGCTCTTCCCAATTTAGTATGGATCACATCACACAGGGACCTGGTAGAAATATAGATGTGGATTCTGTCCTAGAGTGGTGTCTGAGAGTCTGTATTTCTAACAAGTTCCCAGTAGATGTCAAATGCTGCTGCTGGACGACTTCTGATCTTGTAGTGAAGAACCAGATGGTCTTTGAGAGCAGATTGCATTCGACAGTCTAGGAGAACATGAGTCGGCTTCCAGCCCTCACAAAATCTGTGGCAGTAGAATTCATGTATTTTAGTGTACCTTCAGGAGCAGTTTGTAAAATAGGCAATAGACCTCTCTTTCTTTTTCTCACATGTATTTATTTTGGTATGGGGAGTACACTTAGTAGTGTTCAAGGATCATTTTTCACTCTGTACTCAGGGATCATTTCTGTTGGGTCTCAGAGAAACATATGCAATGCCAGGGATTGAACCAGGGTCAGTTGCAACAAGGCAACGCATCTTAACCTCTGTTCTGTCTTTTATTCTATCTCTATGGTCTTGGACTTCATATTTGTGGGTAATCTTGCCCAATCTAACCAAAAAACCTTATTCCTAAAAACACTTAGACTCTGGGCATGCTTTTTAATGTAATGAATGGAAACTTTTCCTGACTTCTTTCCAATATAACACAAATGTAGGCAATCACACTACATGAGAAGTGCAGAGAGGCAGAGAAAAAAATAAGAGAAGTGCTGAGGATAATATTTCATAATTGTAACACAATTTAGCTCGCAAGTATAAATTGAGTAATTTTTGGAAGTATCTATTTTCTTGGGGCCAGGAAGAGAGTTTCAGTTTTGGAGCACATGCCTTGTCTGCAAAAAGTTCTGAATTCAACACAGTAACTTTGTGAGACACAATCCTTTTTGCCCCTGAGCACCGCTTAGCACCTGGCTAAGCACTGAGAGAGGAGGTACACCTAGCCAGATTCAATATTGCCAGGAGTGATTCCTAAAAATAAATCTTCTTTGCTCAATGAGGAAGAAGCAAAAGAAATCTAGCCTTTTAGTTAATATCCAGTTCTTTCCCACATCCATAGAAAATGTATTTCTTCACTATCTTTGCATAGAATAATATTTATGAGCTATTAGTGAGTGCCAGTACATGTGCCTAGCAGTGGTTTTTGTCTATTCATTGGGTTAATCTTTAAATGCATATACACTATCTCTCTCTCTCTCTCTCTATATATATATATATGCGAAATTTTCCCCATAAAAATAATATGCTATTTCTATCATGAGCATCCTGGATCTCATGCCAGGTTCACAATTGTATACTTTTCCTACATATCGATGAGTCTATCAAACAATATGGTGTGATGCTTATCTGTATCTTCAAGATTTGCTTAAATTTGAGCATGCTTATCCTTCTGCAACTTGTCTTTTTGCTCAACATGAAGATTTTGAAATCCATAACCACGGAAAGGCAGAAGAATGGATATAGTATTTCATTTATAAATACTTTACATTTGCCTTATGCACCATTAACTTTCCTTCAGATATTTGCTATTCAAACAATTCTGTAATAAGCTTTTGATGTGTGCTTCCTACCTCATACATGCAAAAGCTTCTTTGAGTCTGTGAGTCACAAGTTATTGGGTCACAGTATGTGTACATTGTCAAATGTACTGGATATGCAATTGTCCCTTCAAAATGATTTTACTTTTAGAAACTCCATTGGCAAGGTAAAAGAAACAGCCACCATATTCCCACATACATGTCAACACTTAGCAGTTTCACCTTTAAAAAATGTTTGACTAATCAAACATTAATTATAAAATGCTACCTTTATATATATATATATATGCTATGATCTATGCCTTTTATTTGTTATTTGCAAACATTATTTGATACATTATGCATTGATAGTCACATTGTGAATATTACCTCTTGCTCAGTGATTTCACAATTAAATTGTTCCATAGCATCTTTGGTTCATATAAAAGTTAGAACTTTAGGTCAGGAAAGTAATGTAAGAGTGAAGGCACTTTCCTTACATGTGACAAATTCTGTTTCAATCCTTGAGCACTTCCAGGAGTACTTGGGTATTACTTCATTTAATTCACTCCTTCTATGAAAAAAAGTGTTATAAATTTAATGTGAAATGTATAAATATGTCCCTTCGTAACTTGTGTCTGTGAGATTTGCTTAAGAAACAATTTCCTTCCCACAATATTGTTGAGATATTTCTTAAATTTCCTATTGAGGACTGGGGAGATAGATCAAAGATAGGTAGAGCACATGTTGCTTTCAGGATCCTGAATTCTATTCGCAGAATTCCATGGTCTTCATTGCACTGTCAGCTATAGCTTACAACCAGGAAGAAAATTTATTTTCTTATTTTTTAACATTTTAAACATATCTACTTTATTTTGAAGGGTAGGGGGCACATCCAACTATGTTCAAGGACTACTCCTGACTCTGTACTCAGGAATTTTTTTCTGACTGTAGTCAGAGGACCATATAGAATTGCAGGGATTAAAATCTAGGCCAGTCAAACACAAGGAAAATTTCTTAGCTACTGTACTTTCTCTCTAGCTCTATAAATATAGATACCCTTAATTCTTCCGGAAACACAGATGGTTTTAATACAAATGTAAATTATTTTTATTTTCATATTTGAGGTCAACTCAGACCATTCTCCAGATTATTTTAATTAATTCTTTTATATAAATCACTGTGATTTACAAAGTTATTCATAGTTAAGTTTTAGACATACAATGATTCAGCACCAATCCCATCACCAGTGTTAACTTCCTTTCACCTGAGTTCCCAGAATCCATCTTATCTCTCTCCCTCGCTTCCATTCCAATCCCAGTCTATCACCAGAACAGATACCTTTTTAAGTTTGGTTATTAAAGTTTGGGTCTCATGATTTGACTGTCGTTGTCTGCATGGTTTGGATATTTCGTTCTGTCCTACTTTCTGTTCACTAGTGCACCTGAATCCCCTTGACTTTTGTCCCCTGCTATTTTATCCCTGACTTTCTTCTTCTCCACTCTGTTTCTTTCATTCTCCTCACTATACTCAAGGGCCTTGAGTATTCTTAACAACTCCTATTTAAACCATTGCATTTCTTCAGGTAATTATTCTAATACTGCATATAAGTGATATCATACTGAATATAGCCTTTTGGCTTCCTAAATTGAACATGATATCTTCCCATTTTATCCATCTAGCAGCAATGCATGATTGCATCACTCTATACAGCTATATAATATTTCACTGTATATATGTACCACATCTTCATTACCTACTCATCTATTGTTTGGAAACCTAAGTTGATTCCAACTCTTAGCTATTTTACTGAGTTGTGCAATGAATAATGATGTGCATAAGTCCTTTGGATGCACATTTTTTCTGTCCTGGTGATAGCTACCCCAAAGTGAATTTCCTGAGTCATATGGCAACTAGATTCTAAGTTTACTGAGAACCTTCCATACCGTTTTCCATGTGCTGAACCAGACAGTATTCCCACCAGCAGCTAATTTATCATCTGCCTGGTTCATATAGAACACCCATCTGTTTCAAGTCTCTCCATTTTCTTCCATTCATCTATTTGTTTTCTTTTCTCTGCTAATGTGCCACTTTCAGTTACAACAGCATTAAGTGTTTTACTCTTTGATAATGTCATCCACAAAGTTTTCAATATCTGTATGTTTATATATATGTCACTTTTGGGATTTTAAAAATTGCCCCTGTAATTAAAATCTGGGGCCCGGGAGATAGCATGGAGGTAAGGCATTTGCCTTTCATGCAAAAGGTCATCGGTTCGAATCCCGGTGCCCCATATGGTCCCCCGTGCCTGCCAGGAGCAATTTCTGAGCATGGAGCCAGGAGTAACCCCTGAGCACTGCCGGGTGTGACCCAAAAACCACAAAAAAAAAAAAGTTAATCTTAATTAATGTTAATGGGACCTTCTCTTATATGTAGGATATAAAGAAACATAGTAAAGAAATAGCAAAGGGACAGAGAAATACAATCTCAGAAATGGTTTATAGAACAGAGGTTACCATGGTCTAAGACAGGATTATGCTGATGAGACACACTATAGTGAAGAGTGTGATGTTGAGATATTATATTCTTGAAAACCTATCATTAACAGTATTGTAACTAATGATTACTAAAATTTAAAAAATTGTTTGAAAGAAAGTCTTGCCACTTGGTTCTGCCCACTACTATAGCTATTGAATCAGTCTTGATATTTGTGTTATTGTAATCTTCTAAACTTGTTCATTTTTTTAAAATTCCTTTTATACACTTGAAAGCTAGGTTAAAAAATACTCAACTATTTGTGTCTTCTTAGTGGTAATTCACTTAAAATTATAAAGTATCTGTATCATTCTGTCTTTATTTTACCTGAAATACTTTTTCTCTCAAAAATAATATTGGTTTTCTTTGCTTTTTAAGTGTTTTCTTTTCTTGCTCTGTCATATTAATCAGTTTCTTTATCAAACTTTCCAAATTCTACTAATTTAGAAGTTATTTGTTGTATTGTACTTCTAATGAAATTTTGTCTTTGTATTTTAGCAAAAATACCGATTTTATCAATTTCTACAGCACTTATTACTGTGCTACTCTATTCTACTTGGAAAACTCATCAAAATAGCATTCATTATCATTACTTTTCATTACTTTTTCTAGTTAACAGATAACAAACCACTCACATGTAAATGGAACTGAATACAAAAGTCCTCTATCTCTTTTTCTCTCGTTCTCTCTCTTTCTCTTCATACCTTAGTACAGTATAAATGTTCTCTGTTGTATTCTGCTCCCAATGTCAATCAGATTAAAGGCTTCACTGTTTTCCCCACAGAAACACAGATGTAAGAACAAAAAAACTTGATAAAAGGTTTCATCCTAGGATCAGTGCAAAAACCAAGACCACCAGCTACAGAAGACTGATTAAAACAACAGTGATGGAACAGAACTTTTAGAACAATAAACAATAAAGAGAGCCTCCATCCTAGGCTCCATCCTTTGACCTGTGCAGATACCAAGATCTCTAGATACAAAGGTCTGATTTATCATCCATGATAGAGTGGAAGGTTTCCATACACCACAAAGGACCTAGGGGAGAGTAAACATATATGGAGTCTGTAGTTATTCCCATGACAGTATCCTTCAAGGGCGGAGAAACCCTGTATCTCTTTGGCCAAGGAAATTCCCTTTCTAATCCCCCCACAATTTTTACTGTGCCTATGCAGAAAAAAAAGAAGCAGCATAAAGTAATTGTTTTTATTTTTTTCTTCCCTTTTTGTGCTTTATTTTGTTTTTATTTCAGAACCATGGTTATTGTGTAGTGGCTGTCTTTATTGCTGTGGTGCTTTTTGGATTTTTTGTTTGATTTTTCTTTTTGTATTGTTGTGATGTTTTTCTTCCTTTTTCCCTTTCTTCTCTCAAATCAATATTTATAGCCTGTAGAAGGACTCTGCCCATTTTTGTTTATTTGATTATTGCCCCATTTTATTTTTTTCTTTCCTTCAAACAGAACCACATAATTTGAACCATCTTGTTCTGCCTCACAAATTGAGGGGGAAATAATGGAGGGTACCAAGACTAAACAGTTGTATGATCATTAAGTAGGAATAAAAAATGATCAGACTTAAACACCAAATCCAAAGCCAACAACAACAGAATCAATACCCAATCTACAACAAGCTAGACACAGAGCAGACCACTTATACTAGCAGCCCAGGGAGTAAAGAAAAGGGGATATGGGATGCATACTGGGAACAGGAGTGAAGGGAGGACAACATTGGTGATGGGAATTCCCCTGATTTAATGTCATTATGTACCTAAAATATTACTGTGAAAGATATGTAATCCACTTTGGTCAAAATAAAAATTATTATTATAAAAAAGTATTTGTTATGTCTCATCACCTAAGTCTGATTACAAAACTGACACTTCAATTTATAAGAAAATAGTCTGTAGTTACCAATCTTATCCATGTTCTCAAACTCACATTTTTACTAAAAAGTTAATATCTAATCTCCATCTTTCTGGTTATTTAATTGATTTTCTTGATTAGCTGAACATTAAAGAAAAAGCATTATAAAAGTATAAGTCTATACTTTAACTTATACTCTAATAATAGTATTGAAAAACAAAGTTATAGCTACTTATTTAAATCCTTGTAACTCAGAATGCATTTTCCCCTGGCATGCTAACATTATAAAACTTGCTTTAAAATTTGAAATGAAAAGGAAGTACGGGGGCACAGGACAAAGCAAAGATGACATCACAACTCAAGTTTACTTTGTCATAGTATTGATCATTGACATTTAAAAAAAAACAACTCTAAATAACCCCAAATTTCTCAACTAATTGACTTAATGACAAGTAAGTCCAATTTGAGGAACTGAAGTGATAGTGTATAGTGTGTTGAGCACTTGCCTTGCATGTAGTTAACCTGAATTTGATTGCTGTCACTTCCTATGGTTCTCTAAGCCTCACCAGGAGTAAACCCTGAGCATATTACCAGGAATAAACCCCTGAGCATAGCTAAATGTCACACAAAATGCAAAAAAATAAAATTTAGGTCTAATTGCTTTGGAGGTTGGGGAAGGGGAATAATGACTTTCCACCCTACTCCACTCCACCATGGATGGCTTTTTTGCAGAGGAAAGACAGTATAGCAACAATTACTCTTGCCCCATTAGATAGGTGGAGAATGTTCTTTGGAGCACTGATCCTCAAAGAAACATCTATGACCTTCTTTGTGCTAAAGCTTTGGTCTTTCTGACCGATATAATAGAAGGGAAAGCATGGTGAGTGAGCTTCCTTGAGACAAGATCAAGTCAGTCAGCATTTAGCCTTTGGATAGTTTGACTCTGGCCTCAGCTCTGCAGCAATTGTTCATAATACCTCCCTCATGCTACAGACATTGAGGCAAGAGGCTCTGTGGGCAAGCTTGGCTGAAAGTTTACATTTGTAAGGGCACAGAGGAACAAGGAAATTGGTCAGTCATGGGTCAGGAAAAATCAGAGTTATTTAGCAATCATTCAGTGGGCAATTGCACTGAATAGACAAATGAAATTAAAATAATTAGACAATCAGTTTGACAATATATCTAGAAGCCCTTTATTTTTGTGTTCTCGGAATAGCATATTACCATTTATAACAAAAAAAATGAGTAATCAGATTGCATAATCTCGCCAAATCCCAGCATTCCCTTTTAAGTTTGAACAAATCCACTACAGAAAGTCTTACGTAAAGAGTAAAGAGTACATTGTGTTTTCAAGGACTGCATTCATATACGTTTTAAAATGCAGAAAGCACCTTTCTCGTTTTCATCTCTAGTCTTTTTTTAGCTAATATTTGCAAAGAACTTATTCATGATACATGTTCCAGAATTGACAGTAGTAATAGAGCAGGTTTATATTTGATTTAACTTGCTTGTTGCTTAGAGTCCTGAGCATCTTTGTAAATGTGCATTAAAGAGAACTGGTGCTTGAGTGAAGTCAGGAGAGAGAGAGAGACAGACTTTGCTCATGTTTGCCAAAGGAAGCTTCAGTCTCCCCCCAGAGGAATACTGGGCATGGCGAGGGAGGGGAGATGGCAGAGTGAAAGCTATGTGCTGTGTGAGAGGATCCATTTTAAATGAAATGGCTATGTGGAGAGTCCCATCAGCTCCTCTGCAAATGGACAAGTCATAAACCTGCCTAATGACTTGGAAAGTCAAAATTGTCCCTTTCATTTTCAAGAATTTTTAATGAGGTCCTCTCCAATGGTCACCATTAACAAAGAAACCCTCCACTCCGCCACATGGTTTCCCTGGTTGGCAAGTGTGTTTTCAGATATACCAGAGGGGAAAAGAACTCGCAGTGGGGGAAAGGTCTGTATGGAGAGAGGCACACTGGCTAATTCCTCCAACCTAGCAGATCCATTGAGGCGGAGAGCCTGCAGGGTATGCCAACCACTGGGAAAGTAGGATTGATCTCAGCTATGATTGCATCTTCCAACCATTTTAATCCCTTTTTCTTTTGACACTGTATAATAATACTTTCTTCAAGGAACCTTCTTTAATCTTATAATTTGAAAACAAATTCTATTTCAGCTGTCCTTCCAGTGGGCAACCTTTAATGGTTTTGCTATAGGTAAAACTCTGTCATTATGTTCTGCCTCCCCGCTCAGCATTCTGGATATCGAATTGCTCAGATGCTGCAATTTTTGTCAGTGATAATATTGCCCTTTCGAAATTTCTCTAGAAGCAGCCCGAAAGGACTCATTGGGAGCTGTGGTTTCATTAATTTATTTAAATGCATTTCTCAAACAAAGCAGGTTAGTTGTTTCCAAATGTCAGGGTCCAGGAGCAGATTTGAAAATATTCTGCAAAATTCAAATATTCAGGCTTTTCCTCAGATAAGGAGGCAGGCACTTGGGAAAGGAACAAACAAGTGGTTGTATGCAGTTCCCAAAGGTCCACAAGGCCTTGGTGGTCAGCAATGTTCACAGCAATCTTCCTGGGGGACCCTATTTCTAGTGTGGATAAAAGTAAACACTAATCTTCCAAACATGAACTGTGCCTCCCTAGAGAGGTCCTTAGAAGCAAATTGTTCTGTTAAAGTTTAAAAGTATCACTGGATCCATGGACTATCACCACAGTGGTGTGTGAATTCTCTGAGCTCCAAAGAGTAATATAGAACCTCAGAAGTATCAAGTATGAGGAAAACAAGGACTTGGTACTAGACAGAGGAAATGAAATATGTATTGAAAATCTGCTTGAAATGTGAAAACAGGCAGCTCCACAGTATTGTCATTTAAAGAAGAGTCAGATCTGTCCTTTTCAAACATTGCTCTTACCACTCTGGATTTTAAATGACCCATATGTTGTAGGTTTTTTTCTCACTCTTGGGCTTAAAAGGAATAAAATGACTTCCCATTGTCAGCTGAATAATATCTAATTACCTTACTGTAACAATCAGGATCCTTCATGATCTGGCCTGTTTTTCTTTGAAACCACAATTACTTAGCACACCTCCCCACCATAAGTAGAATCCATTTACAAACCGTGACATCAGACAGCCTCCTCTTCCTGTTCCTGTAGGGTATTTCATGATTCTTTATCCTTGGAGGATGCCTGCAGACTGTCTTCTGTCACTGATACCCTGTCAACTGCATTAATTTTTCAAAGTCCAGCACAAGGGCTTAAAAAATCGTCTTATGCAGCACAGCAAGAAAGTCTTGTCCTCTGGATTTTCATGACACCTTCTAACTCTCTCTGGCCCACAGCACAACGAACTGATACAATGGCAACCTAGATATATTGCATGTTCCCTTTAGGATCCAAACCTTCTGAAGGCAGAAATATTTCTAACCCATCCTTGACCAGTGGCTCAAAATCTTCCACAAAATTCAGTCACCAGCTATATAGAAGCATCAATACCTGGTACCAATAGTTGGGGTCTGGGCATGGTATTTATTTTCATGATTTTTGACATTTTCATGAGTACAACAGACTAATAATATTAAGAATATTCACCGTCTGGCACAGCTGATCTTTAGAACTTTATACCTGCAAAATGTGACATTTATCATCATTAAATGACTCTGTTCAATTCCCCCATTCCCCTGTCTTCAGCCCTTGACAACCACCATATTAATTTCTTTCTCTATGGATGTGACTACTCCAAGTGCCTGTAATAAGTGGGAGGAAGACATGACTAGCTTTTATAACTTTCCAACTTGTCTTCAAGACTCATAAACACTGTGTTTGACTTCAAAAGTCATATACATCTTTATTTATTATTGGGGCAATTTCCAAATCTCAGAATATCTGAATTCCATGCCGATGGACATGTGACTAATCAGTCCAGATGATTCATTGCCTGAGTCTATAGAATTGTGGTGTACTGACCCAGCACTGCTGAGATCACTGAGGCCACACTCAGTAGATCTGGGTTCAGGGGAGTCTTCCAGAAGTTACCCCAAGGTATCACTGGCTAAGGATCAAATTTTAATTCTGCAACATGGCAAACATGAGCCCCTGATTGTTGAACCATGTACCACATTCCCATTGCCCAGTCAGCTGCCAATGGTCATTTTTTTGCTTCAACCCTGAGTAATTTTAGATAATGCCACTCTGGACATGGGTATAAAATTTATTTCAGCATGCTACTTTCAATTCTTTTGAATATATATCCTAAAGTAGGATTATCAAGTAATGTAATAAGTCTATGTTTAATTTTTATAAACCACCATATTATTTCAATAGTAATTGTTCCAATTTAATTTTTCAATCAACCATGCACAGGGCTCCAATTTTTCTACATCCTCACTAACATTTATTATTTTCTGGCGATAGTTTCATTTTGATTGCAACCACTCTAATAATATAAGTTAGTATATTTAAGTAGAATTTATTTTTATGCTTGTAACATATAATTTTTATAACTATAGCTTTCTAACATACAGGGTGAGATTTACTATTTTGTTCTGTATTTAAGATTGGTTTTCTATTTTAGATCCTTAAAAATTTCATAAGAATTTTTAGGATTTCTACTGATACAAAATGCTAGTGGGCTGATGATAAAGATGGCCTTGACTCACAAGGTTATTTAAAGTTTCATGTTCTCTCAAAACAACCTGCAGATTCTTTTTTATTAGAAGTTCTTTGGGAGCTTTCAAATAAAATTTAGGTTGAAATTCCTCACTTGTCTTTAGTGATCATTAATTCAATGTTGCAAAGTCATTAAGTACAAATCTACTTTAACTCATTAGTCAGGTTTGCAATATATGTTGGAACTATTTTGTCCTATGAAACTAAATTGACTTAAAAGATTAAAAAACAATTTCAGAACATAGAACTATTATAAAAAGCATTTAAACACCAAAATAATGGTCCATGAGAGCTAACCAGGACTATAAATACACTTATTCTCAGAAGTTCACACTCAAAGAAAAAATAATGTTCTAGAGAAATAAATAACAAGAATATTAAAAGTAAGAACCTACAGCACTAAAATCTTATTTTGAATCTCTCTACAAGTGTTTTCTTATCTAGATATCAGTGAATATATCTTGTCTTTGGAGAAACTCAGATAAAATTGTTTTGATTTGATAAAAATAATTACCAACCTTGTACTATCTGTTTCTACCATTTCTTTTTGGTACTAAGATCATTTTATATCCATGCATTTCATAACTTTCAATTGTTAATATAGTATGGTAAGTTTTCATTTATATCTTGTATAGGTTCTTAAAAACCACAACTTTAAGTGAACTCTGTATATAAAATAAATTTAAACAGAGTTTAATAGTAGAGTCAAAAATTAAGGGCTAAGCTCACATTTTTGGTCACTGAAATATCATCAGATATTGGATTAAAGACTAAATACATAAAATGATTTTATTTCTTTTGTATCATTCCATTAATTCATTCATTTCCAACCATCTTATTGCAGTGCAAGACAAGTAAACAGTATCTATCTGGAAGCTCAGAGTGAAAGGTAGTTCCCAAACCTGAACTAGGTACTCTTATGTCTAAGGTTATTTCACACACACACACACACACACACACACACACACACACACACACATTTTAAGACCTGCTTTGAAACATCAGTGTACCTCAGATGTATATATTTGTGATATGGAGGACTCTGAGGGAATTAGAGTATCTGAATAAAAGCCCATATATACATGGGAGAAAGTAAGTACCCAATATAGAAAATAGCCATGGCTAGAATAAATTTCTTTTCTCATCAAAGTTATAATTAAATGACATTGAATTAGTATACTGTTTCTGCAGGATGTGAGGATACGCTGCATACTTAACTACAATCATCATTCTAAACATTAGATACCAATAGTTATTTACCCAACAGCTGAAAGTTTATATTTTTTGGCAAATAAATTTCCATCTTAACTGATTGCCAGGTCATGTAATCATCACTCAATTATTTATGTTTTTTATTAAAAAAGTCTTTTAAGGGGCCCGGGAGATAGCATGGAGGTAAGGCGTTTGCCTTTCATGCAAAAGGTCATCGGTTCGAATCCCGGTGCCCCATATGGTCCCCCGTGCCTGCCAGGAGCAATTTCTGAGCATGGAGCCAGGAGTAACCCCTGAGCACTGCCAGGTGTGACCCAAACACCAAAAAAAAAAAAAGTCTTTTAAAATATTCCACATAAAATCTAGTGTTTTTTTTCTCTTTCCAGCTTATTTTTTTAGCTGTCAGGAACCATTTAGGTTGCTACAAATGATGGCATTTCCTTCTTTCTCATGGCTGAAAAATCTCTCTCTTCTTCACATCATGAGATACATATTTCCTATCAGTAGCCCCATGGCTGAGATTTTTCCAAAGATCTGTTGATTCCAAATGCACCCCTTAAAAGAAGTATATCTCTTAGAAGAAAAATACCTGTCCATAGCTGTAATTTTAAAGTAAATGACTCCCCCATCTCTCTCTTACAAAACTTTTCTTTCTCCTGTCTCTTTTTATATTTCCCTGAAGTTTGAAGATGTGGGCATGTTCTCTGCAAATTTCCTTATTCAGTACCAATTGAATAAAGCACCAAACCACTATCAATAGAAAAAAGGACAGGATGGCAGGAATGAAAGGAGAACAAGCATTGTCTATGATTTTCTTTTCCAAAGGAAGAAAAATAAATCTTTGCCACAAACTTCTAAAAACTGATGATAGCAAAAAGTGGGGAGAAGAAATGAACAGATACTTCTTCAAAGAAGAAATACAAATGGCCAAAAAGCACATGAAAAAATGCTCCACATCACTAATCAAAACAATGAGGTACCATCTCACACCACAAAGGCTGGCACACATCACAAAGAATAAGGAAAATTAGCTGTCAGGGATGTAGGGAGAAAGGAACTCTCAGTCACTGCTGGTGGGAATGTCATCTAGTCCTTCCCTTATGAAAAACAATATGAGGATCCTTCAAAAACTGAAAATTGAGCTCCCATTTGATCCAGCTATTTCACTCCTAGGGATATGTACTCTAGGAACACAAAAATCCAATACAAAAGCCCCTTCCTTACACCTATATTCATTGCAGCCCATTTTACAATAGCCAGACTCTGAAAATAATTAGATGCCCTCAACAGATGAATGGTTAAAGAAACTGTGGTACATATACACAATGGAATATTATGCAGCCATCAGGAGAGATGAAGTCATGAAATTTTCCTATACATGGATGTACATGAAATCTATTATGCTGAGTGAAATTAGTCAGAGGGAGAGAGAGAGACACACACAAGATAGTCTCACTCATCTATGGGTTTTAAGAAAAATTAAAACATTGAAATAATTCCCAGAGATGAGGGCCAGAAGAACTGGCTCGAGATATGAAGTTCATCACAAAGAGTAGTGAGTACAGTTAGAGAAATAACTATGCTGAGAACTATCAAAACAATGTCAGTGAGAGGGATGTAGTAAGCCTTTCTCAAATACAGGTGGGGGGTCGGGGAGAGGAAAGAAATTAGGAGCATTGTTGATGGGAAGGTTGCAAGATAAAGAATGGTGTTCTTGTTATGACTGAAACCCAACTACAATTATGTTTGTAATAATGGTGTTTAAATAAATTATTTAATAAAAATAAAAATAAATTTAAAATACTGATATATCATATTATACTTTAACAATAATGTATTTTATATCAGAATAAAATTTAATCCTTCCACCTGTGCTAACTGGGCATAGAATACTGGAAGCTCAGAGGAGTCATTTAGCAATTATGTGACAGAGAACAACTTCCAAAGACAGCGCCAATGGGTGTGCTAAAACGCCATGACCAGAAAAATGAGTCTCAACAATTTTATTCTCTTAAAAAATTCTGTAGCGAGGCCAGAGAGATAGCATATAAGTAGGGCATTTGCCTTGCATGCAGAAGGATGGTGGTTAGAATCCTGGCATCCCATATGGTTCCCCCAAGTCTGCCAGGAGCGATTTCTGAGCGTAGAGCCAGGAATAACCCCTGAGTGCTGCTGGGTGTGACCAAAAAAATATTCTGTAGAAAAATAATATCAGACAGGTCTTTAAAAAAAGGAACTGAACAAAGATTAATTGAACTTAAAATATAAATTGATTTGGCAGTAGATCTGAGGACACAGTGAACAGGACTTGAAGTCAAAATGTTGACTACTGAATTCTTTCTTCAAACATGATAATACTCACAAAATTAACTCTAGACTACATAATCAAATCAAAATCAGTTGGCTAACCAATTATTTCAAGACTGCACTTTCATGCACATAGGCAAATCTACTCTACTTACAATCACTTGGCTTGTCCATCTTTTCAAGACTTGAAGCCTGAGAAATAATAAAGCAAGTAAGATGAGTTGGGTTTTCGCCTGGCAATCCTGATTAGATCCCAGAAGAGTGTATGACCCCTTCAGTTCACCAGGAATCACTCCTAAGTGCAGAGCCAGGACTAACCATTGCTGGGTGTAGCCCCCAAACAAAACAAAACAGAAGGTAGCCTTGCAAAAGCTTCAGTTGCTACTCAGAGTTAAGGAATGATATCAGCTTTTTCCTTTCGAATTTCCAGAGCAATGAGAAACTTAAAAATGCACTTGACAATGAGTGATGCAAAACATCTATTTCATTATTCTTGCAAAGTACTATTAAATATAGGATGAACATAAGCCTATGCTTGGTAGATGATACTGATTTATACATGCTAGTCCAAAATAATAAACAGGACTCTCTTTAACTCTCAGGAGTATAGTGATTTGGGAAGATAAACAATAAGGTCAGGTTATTTAAATGGTGACTTCTATATCTTTCTAGATTTCCTAATGAGAATAAGCTAAAAAAAAAATACCTAAGCGATTCTGTCATTCTCCACACCAGCTCATTTCCTTCTAGCATTGCCCAATATTTTTATTGCAACTGTCAATCACTTGCTTTATTTTAAAAGATAGGAAATGAATAAGAGTTATAAATTTGTGAGCATGTTGAATGGAGAGAGGAACGTTTTAATTTAACTAAAACCTTCACTGTTTTCCTTGGTTAAAATCTAAAATGCGTCATAACCCAGAACTACAGATGAGTGTTATTCTCAGCCTTAGGAAAGATCACTGAGAAGGAGAGAGTGCCAGTTCAAATGCAAACAAGCTGGCCTTCCTCCCCAATGTCTGCAAATTGCTCATCCTATAGAAAGCTCAGACTGCATGCATCTGCAGGTCATCTGGGGCTGCTCCAAAATGTTTTTATTCAATTTCATTTCACCAGCATCTAAGTGGCATTGTCAAATAAAGTGAGAATTTAAATAACAATCATCCTTGAAAACAATAGTCCAGAAAATGAAATCTCTTTCTAACGGAAACATTATGTTCTCTGGGTGAAACTGCAGGCTGTCTCTACTTTTCCAACCCTCTTCACTTCCCTCTAGTGGAGAAAAGCAAGGAGATCATGACTGATCCATCTTTTGCCTATCCATCTAGACTCTGATCAGCATTTATTAAACATCTGCACATAAAAAGTTTTGTGCTTTATGCCAGTTTTACATGATGAGTAAAATGTATACATATTTATGTATACATGTATACACTGTATACATACAATGTAAAAGAGTCATTAGGGACATAAGAAAATAAGTACGTAATTAATTGCTGCTATTGCTCAATACCAAGGATTATTTCAAAAATAATAATGCAAATTCTAGTGATCAGTAAGTATTTTTTCTATATAGGAGAGGATTACATGAAAACCTAAATGATAAATAGGAAAGATAAATTGGAAAGAAGGTTAAATACAGAACATAAGTTGTGAGGTGAATATGAAGGTCTTAGCTTTGAGAAAAGTCCACACATCTACCTGAGGCAGATAAGTAAGATGGCAGAGAAGGAGGAAGCTCACTACACTTGACTCCCATCTCTAGGACTTACCTCCTCACTCTTCCTATTGATCAAATCACCCTGAATCTGTCACCAATACCAACTGCAGTGCAGAGGAAAAGACAACTAGTTATTGCCAGGTTTCAGAAATTCTTTCTGCCTCAGAAATTGGGAAAGCAGATGTTTTTCTGTTTATTTGTTTGTTTTGTTTGTGTGTGGGGGGGTCATACCTGGTAATATCAGAGGTTACTCGTTGGCTCTACACTCAAGCAATACTCCTGGTGGTGACAGGGGAACTCTATAGGAAGCCAAGAGCCAAACCTAGGTTGGCACATGCAAGAAAAGCACCTTACTTGCTCTACTATTGCTTGAACCCCAAGAGATCATCTTAAAAGAACTTTGGGCCTGGTTAACACACTTCTTGGAAAGGCAGATCAGTTTGTCAATTGCTTCATTTCTAAGCCCTCCTCATTACTTCCACCCTGCCCAGTTTCTCTCATGTTCTGCTTCAGGAATAACTTACACATTTTCTATCAATTTTTTTATGATTAGCCTAAATGTGACTTTAGATTCCTATGTTAAATGTTACTAAAATGAAAAGAGAATGAGCAGTCTCTATCCTTAAGAAAGTGAAAATGAACAGGAAATGACTGAAAGTGGAGTTCAGGCAGAGTAGAAAGAAGACAGATTCAAGTCAGAGATGCTTGGGCTGAAATGTCAGCTCTGTCACTTATGAATTTTGTGACCTTACAAAATTTTATTAACCCCTCTGAACTCTGAACCACAATATATTAATATGAAAAAATAAAGATAATATCTAGCAGCTTCCTAGAAATTCTTGGGAAAATTGAATGAGCTAATATTTTCAGATATTGTGGGATGTGTGTGTGTGTGTGTGTGTGTGTGTGTGAGTTTGTGTGCAGCGAAGGTATGAAAGGGAGTGGAGTAAAAAGATAAACAGGAATTGTTCCCTACTCTTACATTTACAGCTTGAAAACAGACACAAAAAATTAAAAATATACTCATAGTATAAAGTGTAAAGAGGATATTATAAAGAGGGTAGTGTCTCAACTAAAAAGAAGAGGCAAAGGTGATGCGGGAAAGAGGGCAAGTTTTATAATTTTATAAATTAAACTGATAGAGATATAAAGATTTGTTATAATGTGGAACTATTTGCTTAGTGTCATTTTAGAATATGCCATTTCCTTACTATAAAATGCATTAAGATGTTTATTTTCAAAAATTAAGCTTTAATTACATTACAGAGTATGACTCTAGCTGGAAGCAGGAAATTCTGTCTTTTCCAAGTTTAGTTTAAATTTTTAGAAGCTTTTGCTAAATTTTTAGCAGCTTTTCTTTTGACCTCATTAATTTAGGACTAATTTTCTTCCCATGAGTGAAATATCATCTTGCTTGTGAGGTGGTATAGATAAAATTAATTAAAAAATTTAGATCTGGATGAGGAAAACAGGAAATGGGAAATGGATATAGTTTATTTTAGTTTTGCAACTTGAGAAAAAACAACACCATTGATAAGCAAAAGAAAAAAGAGAGTAAATTCGCCATTGGAAAGTATCCAAAGATATATTAGATAATTATGTGCCATTAATATTAATCACTAGATTCATGTACCTGGTCAGGTATGAGAAAGTTGCCTTTTATTAGATTATAAAATGTGTGTGTCTTCCTTATACTTTAATTCCATGACTCCTTCATGTGACTGCTTTTCCTTTGGAAACAACTCTACTCACTCTTCTCCAATTTCTTTTATTTTGTCTAACTTAGTGTTACTCTCTTTCAGCTTTGCCTCTATGTGGATTATAAACTCTATTGGGTGGCTATCAAATGTCATTTATGGTAAATGGCTGCTATGACTATAATGATAATCTTTGTACTGTGTCTGCCATGTACCAGATTTACTAATGCTTTTCTTATGTCAACCTACACTAATAGCTTTATACCTATCTTACAGATGAAAAAACAAAGAGGCTAATTTTCATAAAGACCTAAAATTTACCTAAAATTTGGAATCAACTAGAATGCCAAGGCTCTGTAATCCAAGCTCTGTCTGACATAATATCCTTTCTCTATCAAGGATGGTCCAGGGCCTTGCAACTCCTCGGGTAGAATGTATAGTAAGAGTAGAGGCTCTTTGAAGCACAAGTATTTTTTCAGGATTCCTTTCCTGGCAATAAGCTGCTCTGGCAGCATCAAAGAACAGAAGATCCAGCAAAATTTGGAACTGGGCAAGCAATCCCCTGTGGAGTTTTCCTTTTGTGTCCCTGGTTGGTGCATTTCCCTGGATTTTATGTTAGAATTTGCTTGTTCCTACAGTCACAATACCATTTCCGCTTCTCTCTGATCCTTAATACGAGACTGGTTTTAAAAAGTTCAGAACTGAGAATATGTTGCCTACCTTTGTTGCTTTCATTCAGAGGGAACCAACTAGTAAAAGAGCAATACAATTTAGGGATGAATTTAAACACTCAAATATATATCTTCTGCTGTATTCTCAAAAGACCAAATGGGTGTGATATTATTTCTGTGTGAAATCTATTATATCTACCAGAAACTTCCTTTCAAAACATTTGTGAAAGAAGGGACTATTTACTTCAACATTTGGGGTTGCAAATGAGAAAACCCAACTGTCATCAATTTAAATAAAATTAGAATTGAGTATTCTATTAGTGCTGGGCTTCTTGCAAAAATAAATAAATAAATAAAAGATAAGGGCCCATATTATCCCATGAATATATAAAACAAGATGTCTCAATATTCATTCCATATTTATATTTTCATGCTTTGCCCTTTCTTTTTTCTTTTCTTAAACCTCATTCTTTCTTTCTCTTGCCTTATTTTTCTTATGAGCCAAATGTCTTCTTAGGCTCACATGGAAGGATGGATAGTTATTCAAATACCTGAGCTATGAATCTTAAACTCTAGTTTTTAAAACTCAATACTAGATTAATTATCTGTATTTAAGAAGCAAAAATACTGTAACGAGAATTAAGATAGCATGATTTCATTTTTAATAACCAGCCCCACTTCTTTTCTAGAGCATTGCTAACCCCTAGGGTAATATAGGATCCACATAGTACTTTATCCTGGGGCCCTATAATAGATTGTTGGCCTGGTTAGCACAGCATTGCTAGAATTTTTGTACATTGCTGATTCTGGACACCCAGAATACCACTTCGAAGGCAGCAAAAGAAATTCTATAAGTAACACAGTGACACAGCTGTATCATGGAGAAGCAGGCAGAGTGCAATGCTTTTCAAAGGTGAGATGAAGACATGTCCAAAGGGAATCTTTTATAGTCATTTAGCATACCCATTAATGAACTTGGCACAGATATTTTGTCCTTCTGGAGGTAAAGTGTTTCAAGAGCCTTTATTGTATGTAGAATGCAATTTATGAGCTCTAGGGTTTGTTGAACATGTGACAACATGCATACAGTTTATACTATACAATAGCAGTCAAAATCTATGGTATATTTAATAAATAAAATATAGCAAGTATAAGATCTCTATAAGGGAGTATTCACATATTTTCTGGTTAAAATAAATCTGCTTTGGAAAGAAGTGACCTGTTCAAGATTTATGCAGCTAGTAAACTGGGGCTTGAATGTAGTTCTATATGTCTTAGAACATTCTTTTGCCACTGAGCTAATCTAGTAATTTAGGAAATAGGTACATGCACTAAACCTGATGTCAAGTGATAAAGTTTCACATGCTTATTCCAGGTGACTATAATGCAGTTAGAACTTCTGGCTTTGTAGAGCATATTTTGACTTTGATTTTCTCACTCATTCAAAATATACTGCTTATAAACTGTTTACCTTATGAACCTGAAAAGACTTCAAATAACATCCAAGCACAGAAATATATCTCCACAGAGCATTAATTAGAATCCAACATCATAATAGTTTTTAGTCTTGGCTTTTTAGAAAAGTCTTCTAAGATGCCAAAGAGTCAGGAAATAGTTCTATAATATAAACTAACACATTAAGCTCAAAGAGCTGCCAGGTCCTAAGAGATGCCACCCAGGGCTTAGGAAGCATTTTTTTTCCTGTCTAGATTCTGGGAATATCACATGGCCACACTATAGGTTTTGTTGCCATTTGTATTTTAAAGGTAAAAAATATGAACACTGGAATAATTCATTTGTCTGAGTCCTTGAACCACAAAAGCCTTATGGAGATAGTTAACACAGTGCACTACAGTTGCTCTTTTTTTGTTGTAGTGCTTACGGTTTACTCTTGAATCTGCTTTCAGAAATCACTCCTGGCAGGTATACGGGACCATATGGGATTCCAGAAATCAAACCTGGGTTGGTCCCGGGTCAACTGCGTGCAAGGCAAATTCCTACTTGCTGTTCTCTGGCTTCTTTCACAAGTTGTCCATTTTCATATCTATTTTTCTACTAACCTGAGTCTTCTTCACTATACTCAGCACTAATATCTAGGAATTACTCCACGTCAGATGAAAGGGGATACAGAGATGCAAGGGGATTAAAATAAAGGAGGGAATAAAGGAAGGAGGGGAAAAAAGGAAAGAGGATAAAGAGAGGAAGAGAACAAAATTAAAGGGAAAGGGGAGAAAAGGGAGGGCAAGAGAGAGGGGAATGGAGGGAAGCAGGGAAGAAGGTAGTGAGATAGACAAGAGGTAAGCTTGGGGGATCACCACAGTACATCGCTAGAACACTAAGAAAATCTAAGAAATCCATCAATATTCCAGATGGAGATTAATTCAATACTAATAGATGACTATATCTGGGAAGAAGATACCTGAATGACCACTGGACCTATCATCTTAGAACAATAAAGAGAATAACCTCTCCTAGAGCCATCTGAGGCTGAGGACCAGCCTTGCTCATGTGCAGAGACATCCCTAACCAATGCCATGGATGTGGAACCTGACAAGAAGGGCCACTTATGTCTAACTCCTAGTCTTGCCAGGATTCCCTCCAGTGATGCCGGTTTTATTCCCCTTATACATGCTTCAGTACCAGTTTAGGAAAATCCTGTTCCCATACAGCTCTTAACAAAAAAAAAAAAAATGTTATTAAGTCTGCATTTTCAGGTGAAACTTTCACATTGCAAACTGGAAAAAAAAGTGAAGACAATTGCAGGGATTTGTAAATGACCTACTGAAAGAATTAATATTTAGCTCTGTGGGGGAAAAAAGAATAATCACAGCTCTCCTCATTATGAAGGCGATTTTTTTTCTTTTTCTGTAACCAGAAGGAAAAATGAATTGTTGGAAGTTTCTCAAAATGTGCAGCTGAGAATGCCTTTATATTAATGAGGAAAGCAATGGTGATTAATGGGCAGCCCAAAGGCAAGAGGGAAGAGTTCTTCCCTTCTGCCTGCCTGCCAGCCAAAGAATGGGCAGTCAGCTGGGGTTCCTGGACCAAGAGGGTGCATAGTCCCAAGGCTCTGAAGCTGACTGTGGGCTGATCAGATTCTTATCAATTGGACTCACAAACATGGCAAAGTTGGTTCCTGGAAATGAGTCTAGAAATCCTCTTCTCTCTTGCCTCCCTGACCTTAATTGATCAAAACCTGTCTACTGCAGTCATAAGCAGCGCAGAGAAGGATTTTCTGAAAGCTTAGTTAAATGACAATATTGATTGAAGGTAACCTCAATACTTTCTTATATTCATCATATTTCTTGTATTTGTTTAGAGCATGCTCCCTCAGCTCTCTCGCCAGCATTCTGAACTATAGCATTACGTCAGCTTAGCAGAAGTTTCTCAACTTATTTGTCCTATCAAACATCCCTGTTCAGAGAAAAGAACTTTACTTTCTACATTCTACATTTTGCATTTCCCCCAATGGTGGGGGACACACCCAGCTGTGAACAGATTTTCATTCCTTATGATGTTCCGGGGGACCATATGTGGTAGTAGAGACCAAACCAGATCAATTGCATGCAAGACAAGCAACTTACCTGCTATGCTATCTGACTGGCCCAATCTACCTTCTGTAAAGGAGCAAAAAATTAATTTCAGTGTTTTCAACTGTACACAAAGCTATTGTTACCATCCTGAATCATTACAGTGCCTCATGATATTTCTTGTATTGGGAAACATTGGTAATATAAGACTTGCATGATCACCAGATTCCAAACAAAGATAGAAACATCTTGACCTCTTGACTAAGAAGTAAGAAATGAGAATGTTTGACTGCACCCCCTCGATTGCCCTAGATGCTGACTTTTTATGATAACAACTATTTGGGGAAAGATCTTCTACTTTACTTTATATAAGTTAAGCCATACAGTTTAACTGCCACCCCAGAGAGAGTCACCTACTTTCCTAACAAGTCATAAAGAAAACAGCCCTTTTTTACTAGTCTGGGTAATGGCCTTTATTTCTTCTTCCCTGGATATAAACAGGAATTTCTGTAAATTATCACAGGTTCAAACCCATGTGCTACCCAACTCTGGACATTGTCATTTGTGACCAATTCATCTCCTGGTTGCCCGTGAAACAGTGTGGCTCATGCAATGGGAGCATGACATAAGCAAATAAAAAATGTTTTAAAAGCACTTAATTAAACCTTTATGGTCAGAGTTAAGCCTGGAGAGAGTAAGGTCAATGAGTTTCCAAAGCTTAAACTATTTGAGGGCCTGCTTTATGTAATTTAGTTACATATTGTAATACAGCTATAATGTAATAAAATCTTACAGGGGTTTATAAAGACAAAGTGTATCACACATGCAAATTTTTAGAAATCTGACTACTCCCACATTGTAAAATCAAGAAAAATAATGATATTTTTAACAATTAGCTCTGTCATATTGCTATAATACTTTTACTTACATTTTGGGCTGCTTATATGCCAGCAATTTTATAAGACCATATGGAGGCAGAGAACAATGCAAATTCAGCTTTTCCCTTTATATGCACTTCCTGCAGTGCCCATGGAGATCCTATGGTAGGCACAGGGGACGTTCATGAGGCAGCAGACTCTGGCCTCAATTCCTCTAAATAACAGGCACACTGTCTTTGCAGGATGATGGAAAGATCCTGGAAATCACTTCTAAAACTGGACAGTCTGTTATAAATGACCTCTGCAAATAATCAACTTCTCACAATTCAACTCTAGGCCAGAGGATAAAGAGAAGCCTTGCATGTGACACACCTGGACTTGATTTCAGGTATCCCATATGATTGATTCCCTGAGAACAACCTGAGTAATTCCTGGGGGCAGACCAGGAGTAAGCCCTGAGCATCACCAGGCGTGTCTTCCAAACAAACAAAAAACCCTGAACTCATTATGATTGATACCAGGCAATTTTCCCTTTGCTGGATCCCAGAGTTTCCTATAGCTACTTTAGCTCATTGAATAGGACTGATGTGGAGACATTAGGAAGAGAGGGTCATATTAACTGGTCTTGATTAAGATATCTTACCTATGTTTAACTTCGTGAATGAAAAAAGGAAATAAAACATTTGAACATATAGCTAAGATTCCTCCTGGTACAAGTTTGCTGCCCTAAATTTTAGTCTGATGGCCTTCATGTGCCATTATCAGGCCTCTTTCACAGACCCTTGCCCTGGGCCCAATATTCCAAGAAGAGGTTCTTTAAATTGTCATCTGTGATTATTGTGATTGGAA
Organism: Crocidura indochinensis; assembly: GCA_004027635.1. NCBI lineage: Eukaryota > Metazoa > Chordata > Mammalia > Eulipotyphla > Soricidae > Crocidura > Crocidura indochinensis. The sequence continues at coordinate 2,104 of PVKC010004531.1, read as the reverse complement.
ATTATGTGCAAAGTAAAAGCTTTAGTTCTAATTTTTAGATCTTTATGTCACTAGAAGACTATCCTTCCAGTCAACCTAGAGTGTATTTCCAATCAGGATTTGTTATCACTTCCCCAAGATCTTGGAGAGCTCCTTGGACCTCTCATAACCCTTTTTTTCCTGGAAGGAGATATTCTGTAAGTTCATATCTAGTATCTAATATTGCATATTGGCTCCACACTGGAATCTTTACTTGTTCCTGATGATTTTGCTAACTACATAAGTAAGAGTTGTAGGTATACAAAACCTGGCCATAACAGCCCCCACAATAACTCATATCCCAGAACAAACATGATCATGTCAAATAACAGAATCACACTATTCAAATTTAAATGGAATAACCACTTCAAGCCAGCAGTAGCATTTTTAATTCTCAAGCTCTCCACCAAATCAGTACTACTAATTTGATAGACTTGTGAAGGAAGAGGAATATAATACCTTGATATCTACGGGTAAGTTTTTTTTCATATATGTCTTTAGTTAATTCTATAGCTCTCAACAGATACACAAATAATAATGTTATTGGATTGTGCATCCAAACCTTTATATAATTTAAAGTGCAAAAAATAGTACAAAAATGTTCTAAGCAGGTAAAAGTGACTCTATTTGATGCCTGAGACTACATGTTACTGAACTTTAAACTTTTATTTTTCTTTTGTTTTGTTTTTTGAGTCACACCGGGCAATGCTCAGGGGTTAACCCTGGCTCTATGCTCAGAAATCTCTCCTGGGGCCCGGGAGATAGCATGGAGGTAAGGCGTTTGCCTTTCATGCAAAAGGCCATCGGTTCGAATCCCGGTGCCCCATATGGTCCCCCGTGCCTGCCAGGAGCAATTTCTGAGCATGGAGCCAGGAGTAACCCCTGAGCACTGCCGGGTGTGACCCAAAAAAAAACCAAAAAAAAGAAAAAAGAAATCTCTCCTGTCAGGCTCGAGGGACCATATGGGATGCTGGGATTCAAACAGCCATCATTCTGCATGCAAGGCAAATGCCTTACCTCCATGCTATCTCTCCGGCCCCTGAATTTTAAACTTTTAAAAATTATTTACAGACTGTTGGGAACTGGTTTCAGCTAGACATGTCCTTGTCTGAAATATGTGAAAAAAATAATTATTTTAATTTTTATTTTCTTCAGAGTAAACAAGGCCAACTGACTAAAATCCACTGAATTCAAAGGAATATAATCTATGCCAAACCTAAATCTTGATAAACAACTTTTGCAATTCTATCCTTTTTCTCTCGTTTGTGCTCTTAAAAATCTTAGAGAAAGATTCTAGCAGGACATGTTTGGGATATTGCCTAAAATTGTGTACCACTATTTACAAATTTAAGATTCCAAATAAATGCTATTATTTTATTTCAACCTCATTTTGTTCTTTGTTCTTGAAGGCAGTGTGAAATATATTCATGTTTAGTTTTTAGTGAATGTGTATTTTTTCCTTACTCATTGATTTTTGAACCTAATTCACACAGGAAATGTGACTTCATGGCATTTTTATTCATTAATTCAGAAAAGTAACTACTTTTTTCTTTTTAATGAATGATTATTTGATAGAAACTTTAGTTCCATAACCCGAGGGTGGGTAGGAACAGAATGGAAATAGTAGTGTGTGGCATCCTGATAAACCTCTCTAGACAAAGGAGGAAATTGCATCTCTAATCTCCAAATCTGATTAAATATGAAAGAGAGAGGGGATGTTAAGCAAGCTTCACATAATCTCAGTACCTCTTCTGAGTTCCACATCATAAGATTTTTAATATGAACTCCCTATTTCTCCTACAAATAAAAACCTGTACTGTACTTAGAGTGATTACATTTGGTTATAAACATGGAAAAGACGTGAGGTTTTATTTCTTATTATCTATGGTATTCAGATGGGAATGAATGTCAGAAATTTCAAAGTGGTAAATAATAGTTAAACAGCATGCAGCAGGGATCTTGGAAATGCTGTCCAGTTGAATCACATTAAAGCAATGCCTTATGCCTCCTATCACTCGTTTTTCTAGCAGGTTCTAAATTCAGGTCTCCTTTTATTTTCATTATGAACTTTTAAAAAGAACGAGTC
>PVKC010004530.1:0-35489 GCA_004027635.1 Crocidura indochinensis | reverse complement strand
GTGCTTTGTTTTGCCATTGATTTTTCATTTTAGCAGATCATCTCATTACCTAAAACATAGCCAGTGTTTTACACAAAGAATATGTAGTTAATGGGTTAATTAATAGCTACTATTAGTTTTATTCAAGTGCTTGCTTCTCTATAGGCTTAGAAAAATAGTATTTTATTAGGAAGGCTTAGTTATTGTATTTGCATTTGCATATATTCAAAATTTCAAAAATGTGAACAAATTAGGAGGACAGAAATACAGTAAAGCAAGTAAGGCTTATGCCTTACTCAGGTTTATGCAAATACATTCAATTCCTGGCACTCCATAAGATCCACTGAGCATGCCTGGAGTGATCTCTGAGCACAGAGCCAGGAGTAAGCAATTCCAGGTGTGTCACTAAAAAACAAACAAAAAAATAAATAAAAGAAATGTGAACAAAAGATTAGGACTTTGATTTTATCACCCCTGATACTTTACAGTAGTTTTTACGTTTTATTTTAAATTTTAAGAAAAAGTCTACATCAATGTTTTTTCTTAAAATTCAAATTTGGAGTAGATAATAACCATATTTGTTATGCTTTCTTTTTAAAGAAAAAGACATTTTATATATTTTTAAAGTAGGGGTTAAAGGAAACCAAGCAGTTGCACAGTGTATAGAGCATTTGCCTTGTATTGGCCAACAATCTCCAGAATTTCATATGGTCCCCAATCCCCACGTTGGAATGATCCCCAAGTGCAGAGCCAGAGTAAGTCCTGAATACTACTGGGTTCGCTCCCCAAAAGTAAATAATGATAAATAAAATTTAAAAATGAAATAGGGACCAAAATGATAATACAGTGTGAAGGATGCTTGCTTGGCATTAGGCCAATCCACTTTGATTCTAAGCATTACTTTATGGTCCCTTGATCCCATTAGGAATGTTTCCTGAGTAAACCCTGAGCACTGCCAGGATTTAGCCTCACAGATAAAAAAATAAATAATAAAAAAATCTATTTTTCTAAGATACTTCCATATATATGTATATGTTAGTAGGATTATATGGCCTTACATAGTTATGTCATAAGTATGGCAGTAGTAACTTTTATTTTATTTTCACTATAATTTTTGTAAAATGTATTCAATGGCAGAAATTATTATCTGATGTTTGCAAATTAGTTGTGCAGAGATGTTACATACAAATTCACATTAGTAAGTTAAATTTTAAATTAACCATTGTAAGATTATATAAAGTCAGTAATTTTTGAAGTTTTTGAATTGATAGTATATAAACAATTCAAGTTACTAAATATCATCGTTTGCCACATCATATTTTCTTAGAAATTTAAACTTTTATTAATTGATGCACCTCTTCCCATTTATTTTAGAGTAGCTATACAATCTAAAAATTTCTTTATAAAGTGGTGTGCATGGCAACTTACCTGTATTTAATAATGTTTTACACCAAAACCCTTTGTAGATTAACATTCTGTTTATGTTTACTTGTCCCTAAACACGCACCTATACTTTCATCTAATTATGGTTGCAAATTTATGGGATTGTTTGGGATAGCCGAGTAATGTACTTGAACCTGAAATTGTATATGTATAATAACATTAAGAAACATGATTTCTAGAATCATATCCACTAATTATCACATATATACATCTATATGTGTATATATTCATATATATGTATTTTAACTTAATAATCTAGTTACACTTCAAGGCATAGCAATTTTTATCCTTTGATATATTTATCTGAACTAAAACAATCCTGATAAAGTAAAATGTAAGACTACTTCCATACGGTTAGAAATTTGACAAATCATCAGTGCAAGCATTGAAGACTGCACATGTACTTGAGCAAGCTCTCAGACAATGAACTCTGTATCATTGCTGTTCCCAGGGGACAACATGACTGTTTTAAATACTGCAGACTGGTTGCTGAGTTGCAGCACCCCTTCTTCTGCAACAAGTATGAGAGATAATGGTACACTGCATGTGTTTGTGTGGATTTTCCTTCCTGGTTTGCTTCTGTTACTGTCCCTGTGTTTGCAACTCTTCTGTGTTCAGTACTTTGTAAAGAACCAAGAGAAAGGAACATGCCTTTCAATTCTTTACTGTTACCAATCGGCTGTGTTTTTCTTAGCAATTACAATTTTAATGTTAATTTTCTTAAAATAATTGTTTTTTCAGTATTTTTTTAATTTTTGCACTACTGGGTACGTCTATTAGTTTCCCAACCATATCTATTTAAGCAGTTGTTTCAAGATGATTTCCATGTCAATTGAAGCAGATGATGCATATGTACAAGCTTAAAAATATTTGTAACCTATAGGCTTTAATAATTTAAGTTCTTAATATACCAGTATTATATTTTCAATTTTATAAGCGTTGACAAATAGTCCATGTAAAGTACCTGAAGTAGCAATGATATTTCAAGTCTCCTCATTTAAAGCATTATCTTAAACGTATACTGTGTATTCAAATGAAGTTTCAAAATAATTCCAACTATAGACATGAACTACATTCATATATAGGTATAAATAAACATTCTCTTCAACAAAAAGTTAATATGCTATTAAAATAAAACTATAATACTATTGGGAATTATATAATTTTAGAATCAAAAAGAGAACACACTACTTGTCAGACACATGCATTATAATCAAATAGAATCTTGTAGGATCTTCCCTTGACACAGATTAAATTAAAATAACTAATTTGTGAGGCAGGATACAGTACAATTGCTAGGTTACATTCATTACTCGAGATCAAACTAGGTTCAATCTCTGCACCTCCTATTTTTACCCTGATTACCACCAGATGTGGCCTAAAAAAATAATTATAAATAATGATAAATTTTAAATATGACTTGTAAATGAAAAACACTCCATAATTTCCATACTTTTGTTACATTTTATTTAACATTTAAAACATAATTTAGATACTTTAAAAATATGTCACCATAATTTAGTTCTTCATATTTTTCAGTCTTTTTTGAAAGCGTTAAGTAGCATGACTGTCAGCCATATTGCTTATAGTTCATCTACTCAGCTCTGCCATAGTATATTAGAGACAAGAAGGGAAGAAAATGTAGAGCTGTAGTACAGCAGGTAGAGAGTTTTACTTGCACTTGGCTGACTTGGGTTCAACCTCAGCATCATATTATCCCCCAATCCCTGCCAGGAGTAATTCTTGAGTGAGTGCTGAGCCAGGAGTAACCGCTGGGCACTTCCAAATGTGGTCCCAAAACAAATATAACAAAAAATAAATACATAAATGAGTACTTCTAGCTGGATTATATATTTAAGAGTTCTGGTATTGGCATTTCATATAACCTGTATAAGTCACAAAATATAATTGTAATTGATTTTAGAAATAAAAATTTATGACATTTTGCTATTATTTTATTATTTTTTATTATTATTTATTATTTATTTTATTTTACATTATTTTAATATGTAAATGAAATTCTGAAATCATTAGTTCTAAATTAAATGTGTGTTGATATGAAACAAGCAACTTTACAATAAATCTGTGAAATGACTAATTTATAATTTCCATCTAATTTTAATGGGATGTTTTTTCTAAGGACTAATCATAAATTTTCTGGGGATCTTGATATTAATATTAAGAGTTAAGGGCTATGTGGAAATAAAACTGGATTCATGTGACTTAAATATTATGGGGCACTTATTAGCTATTTCTTTGAAAAAAATACCTAGTCAATTTGAGTTTCAATCCATTTTAGACCCTCAAATAGGATAATATATGCAATATTTATACAATTTGCTAAGCAAATAAATACCATTCTTAATTTTTCAGTAATAGGCATCATTTTTTTTACATAGTACCTATTGGCTATTAAGAGATTTTTGTTTTGTCGAGCATACTGGCAAAGTAAAGATGAAAATTTTATGCACTAAACAAAGCCATAATATTCTGTGAAAAATTACTTGTGTTCAGTATATTTAAATATCTGAATCTATTTTTAACTTTAGCTCACATCTTTTTCACATATAAAACAATGCTATTCTCATTATCTTATTTTTTCTTTATATATACACCGTGGTTACAAAATTGTTAAGATTTTCAGTCATCTGCTGTACACTACCCTATACCAGTGCATGTTTCCCACCACCAATGACTCCAGTTTTCCTTCCCCATTCTTCTCCCTCCCACATGGCAGAAATTCTCTCTTTCTTGACCTCTCTCTTTTTCACTCTCTCTCTCTGATGCACCCACTCTGCCCCCTCTCCTTATTTTGGTGTTTAGGCCACACCAGTGATGCTCGGGGGTTACTCCTAGCTATGCACTTAGATATTGCTCCTGGCTTGGGGAACCATATGAGACACCAGGTCTGACTTGGGTCAGCTACATGCAAGGCAAACACCCTACAACTGTACTTTGGCTATGGCCCTTCTTTTCCCTTTTTGATGCTGTGGTTTGCAATGTGAATAAAAGGGTATATATCATGTATATCACTTTATTCCCTTATGGTACCTGTTTTTGTCCAGAGTAGTCAGTTCCAACTAACAGTCTCATAGTGGTCCCTCTCTACCCTAACTGCATGGCTCCACTATTTGTGACAAGCTCTTACAATGAACTGTTTTTTCTGGCCCTTATCTTTATTGTTCCTGGATATTGTTACCTTACTAACGTTTTTATCCTTTTATCCCACAAATGAGATTTTTTTATTTATCCAATTATAAAATTTCATGACTTCATTTTTCCTAATAGCTGCCTAGTGTTCTATTGTGTAGATGTACTGCTGTTTCTTTACCACTCACCTGTTCTCAGGCACTTGGGTTTTTCCAGATTATGTCTATTGTAAATAATAGTGCTGGGATGAGCATACGAATTCTTTTCTTTTAATAATTTTTATTTTGACCGAACTGGATAACAAATCATTCACAGTAGTATTTCAGGCACATAGAGACATTGAATCAGGGCCATTCCCACCATCAATGTTGTCCTCCCTCCACCCCTTTTCCCAGACTGCATCCCATATCGCCCTTCCTTTGCCCCGTAGCCTACTAGTACACTTGGTCCCTTCTGTGTCTAGCCTTTTGTAGATTGGATAACGTTTCTGTTGTAGTTAGCTTTGGATTCGGTGTTCAAGTCTGATCATTTTTTATTTCTACTCAATGTTCATATGATTGTTTGGTCTTAGTGTCCTCCATTATTTCCCCCTCAGTTTGAGAAACAGAACAAGATGGTTCAAGTTATGTATTTCTGTTTCAAGGTAAGAGAAAAAAAAGAGGCAAGGAAATAAAAAAGGGGCAAAAATTTAAACGAGCAAAAAATGGGAGGAATCCTTTGAGAGACTATAAATCTCATTTTAAGAAAAGAAAGGGGAAAAGGAAGGAAAACATAAAAATAATACAAGAAGACTCAAACCCAAAATAAAACAACCCAAAAACAAACAAACAAAAAGCCTGAAAATACCACAGCAATACCTACAATTGAACACTAACCACGGTCCTGATAATAGAGACGAATCAAAGCTCAGGTAAAAAAAAAAAGAAAGAAAGAAAAGAAAGGCAAAGAAAAGGGAATAAAAGCAAAAACAAAAATAAAAAGAAAGGCAACCGCCTTTACAAAAAAATTTGAAGAAAAAAATTTAACTTGTGCTATTTTGTGTTATTTTTTTATTTTGCATAGGCACAGTAAAAATTGGGAAGATTAGAATGGGAATTCCCCTGGCCTAAGATAGACAGGGTTCCTCCACCCTTGAAGTACACTGTCATGGGTATAACTGCAGGCGCTGCACATGCTCTTTTACTCTCTAAGATCCTTTTGTGGTGTCTGAAAGTTTTCTGCTCCATCATGGAGGATAAAATCAGGCCTCTGTAGCTAGTGATCTTGGTATTTGCATATGTCATAGGATGGAATCTTTCTTTACAGTTCCAGAAGTTCTGTTCCATCACTGTTATTTTAATTGGTCTTCTGTAGTTGGTGGTCTTGGTTTTTGCATCTATCTTGGGATGAAGCCTAGGATAGAGTCATTTGAACATACGAATTCTAAGGGCATTTCTGCATGATGTTTTTGAGCCATGTCAGATCTGATCTTCGGAGATGGGCCCATACTCCTGGATTTCATACTCCTAGAATCTATGCAGGGAAGATCCTGACAAATATCACTATCTTATTTATTAGAAAAGCCCAGGGGCCTATGACAAACCTCTAGGACAGGGGAGAAAAAAAGAGGGAGAGAAAGCTAAATTTGGGACTATCCAAATGTCTCTTCCACTGGCCAACAAACTCTCCTCTTGCTCCTCCAATTGTCTCTTCCAACTGCCAACTCTGGAGAAGCTTTTCTAGACTGAATATAATTACAATTAGAGCTTTATTTAAAGGGGAGAACCCCTTTTCTGCTGTCTAATGCCAGACTATAGGACTAGAGGACCTCAGGGTATATCCCTAGGAGTGGTATTGCTGGGTCATATGGAAGTTCGATTTCTATTTTTTTGAGAAACATCTAAGGCAACATGTTTTTAAGGAAAACATTAACGTCTCCAGTATTGTGGGACACAGTTCAATAGTGGAATAGAGCAGGGTTTATTAAATTTTCACCCAAATAATATAAGCCTGACTAAGGATGTCAGAAGCACTTCAGATTAATTTTTGATAGTTGCATATTCAGAAACCAATGACATTTACAGCTACAGCATCATAAATTTTCAATCCACAGTTTAAGAACTGAAGGTTTAGATAATAAGTTATTTGCCTTTTAGAAGATATAATCTAGGACTTTGGCCAAGATGGCCAAAAAATGAATGGTTCATTGAGCTCTCCTGTGGCACCAGCACAAAGGAAATATAAAAACAGAAAGGAGTCCTTACAGGAGGTCTCACTGAGAAAACTATTGAAAGAACCTTAGCCATTATCTCAAGTGTACCCTAATTTACAGATGGCAGAACAACTAACAAGTTCAGGACTAATATGGACTCAGGATCCAGGGTAATTGAAAGAGAAATGCAGATAAAAGTAACAAGCAATTTGTTTCGATCAGATTTGTAACAAACAGGAAGTGCCAATTTCTGTGGGAGCTAAACACAAAGGAATCATAAAATATAAGTTTTATACTAACAATTTTTGAGTTGAAAATAAAGTTGGGTTTATCAGGTTCAACCAGTGGGCTACATATCCCAGTGTGAGTTGCACCCAAACTTATGAGACACATCCAACTGGGTTGCAATGTCTACTCTGCTCCAACAAGCTCATTGCATGCACTTTTATCCTGACCAGAGCTTTGCTCTGAGGTGCTGAGCATTTAGAATTAATAGAGTTCCTGTACTCAGGAGTCAGAGAATATTCAGACTTGTTAAACACAACGTAATTTGTTCCCACACTTGGATCTAAGTGAGCACTGCTTATCAGAGGCCTAACCAAGACTCCATCCTGACAGGCTCACAGTTCTAGTTGTACTCTGCAGGTAATCTGGCTTGTAGCCACAAGCAACTCAGACCCAAGCATAGATCTCTGAAAGTGAACACACTAACATAGTAAGTATATTGAATCCAAAAATGTTTAATTTGTACCTGTAGCCACTATATCAGAAAGACTAGGAACTGGTAAAGTGTAATAAAAATGAGGTGCAAATGTCCCCAATTCACATCTGGCCATAGCTGTTCTTGAGAAAGCAACAGAGAGCTGCCATCCTCAAGGCAGCCACTGATAGACTACATCCTGGAGATAAGCCCCACACATTCTGTTATGATATAGTAACCATTTCCAAATTGCTACTTGAAAATCTGAAAGATTTCCCTCATTGGGCCAGAGTAGTAGAATAGTGGGTAGGGCTTTTGCCTTGCTCACATCAGACCTGAGTTTTATCCCTAGCATCTCAAATGGTCCCACAAGCCTACCAGGAGTATTTTCTGAGCTCCGAGCCAGGTGTGTAATCAGGGCACCACTAGGCATAGCCCCAAAAGCACAACAAAAATTTTCCCTCATGACGATAAACATTAGCTTGATGACCAGATGTTATTGGGTACATATAGTGGCAATTTTTGGTCACTGCCTATGTCCTGTGGGCTGTAAGACACTTAGGCTATCTAGACCTTAATATAATAGTAACTACAAAGCATTCATTAGTGATAAAAATTCTTGTCATCTAGGTACACACAAATCAGTCATAAATACCAATTCCGTCTTAGAAGTATTTAAGAAAGCATTATAAGGTATCTTTAGCTTGATACAATGAGAGCAGAAGAATCATACTGCTACTAAACCACCTCTAACTAGACACACTATTTTTAAGTCCTTTGAACGCCAAAAATATTTTTTTAAAAATAAATGAATTTGGGGTCTGAGCGCTGGCGCAGTGGAAGGGCATTTGCCTTGCACGCAGCAGACCTAGGACAGACCATGGTTCTAGCCTAGCATCCCATATGGTTCCCCAAGCAAAAAGCGATTTCTGAGTGCATACCCAGGAGTAACCTCTGAGCATCACCAGGTGTGGTCCAAAAACTAAAAAAAAATCAAAAATATGATTTTTAACACTGCTTCATGATGACTTCAGGATAGCAGTGTGTTTTCATTGTTGATGAAACTAAAAAGAATAATGGAATATAGATAAAAATAAACTTGAAAATTTGATGGCAAAGTTAAGAACATATTAAACTAGAAATGAAGGGCCAAAATATGAAATATAAAGAAACAGAATGTAAAAGCTGAAAATTGATAATCAGTATCCTTGAACACAATGTACATATCATCAATGGAAAAAAGGGTTAATAAAATATCTTATTAAGAAAATATAAGTTATTTATGGGGCCGGGAAGTTGGCACTAAAAGTAAAGTGTCTGCCTTGCAAGCACAAGCATAGGACGGACCAAGGTTCAATCCCCCGGCGACCCATATAATCCCCCTAAGCCAGGAGCGATTTCTGAGCACATAGCCAGGAGTAAGCCCTGAGCATCAAATGGGTGTGGCCCAAAAACCAAATATATATATATATATATATATATATATATATATATATAGTATTTAATGGAAAATGACAAAAGGAGCAACCTCCTTTTTAAATTTTTTCTCCAGGAGAGGAGGAAGAAAAAAATTGAAGAATGACTCATGTGAGAGATAATCACTGAGAAGAACATTTTTAATCTGAGGAGGAAGCATTTTCACTGACTCAGGATAACTAAAAAAGTGCCAAACAAGACAAACTTAATGAGAACAAAATTAAAACTCACTGTAAAAAAATTATAATCACCAATGGGATAAATAGACTACTTATTATATATTCAAAGTACTGGCTGAAAATAACTTTTAACTTGAAATCCTTTACCCTTTGAGGTTATCACTCATTTCATTTAGAGAGAAAAACTAATTAAATTGTCAGAAAAAATAGTAACAAGTTCTTTTATACTTTGCAGCTAATATAAAAGGTTAAATCCTGAAGTTCTTGGCAATGTGTACGGAATTGGAGGGTATCATATTAAGTAAAATAAATCAAGTACAAGGACACAAATATTGGATCACTCATCGGTGGCATATAGAAAAGCAAAATGAGGAAATAGTCATTATTGCATATGACTGTCATTTGGCCTTTAATTACAAAACCTAGCTCATACTATTAAGGGGTGGGTTGAGGGGGAATGTGGAAGGATAATGAAGAAGGGAACTGGATGTAACATGAGAAGATGGTGGAAAGCCTCAAACACTTAATGGGAATTGTCATAACTGAACATCAAAATTATTAGCTTTAATACTGCTGCAGCCATGATCCTTTAACTATGATCATATCTAAACATAACAGAAATAAAGTGAATTATAATTCATAACAATAATAATAAAGAAATTATTTTAATATGGTAAATGAAGGCAAATATTTAGCTGCAAATGGTAGTTTCTCTTTAATTATTGAAGGCAAAATTTTTCGGGGTTAGGTATAATGTTTTTATTACATTTTTGAAGATATTATTTATCAGGCATTTAGAGCACAGACTTTTATTATGAATTTTTTTTCTTATTGGGAGTAATTTTTATTTATAACAGTATTTCATTTTCGGAAAATTATTACAATAAATAATGCTAGTAATTTTTCAGCATCTTTTCATTAACTGAGATTTTTTATTATTTAAAATATCCAATTTTGTATTATGAGTAAATAGATTTGTTACTTAAGCTCTTAAGATATCTCTAGCGCTCGAGAGATAGCACAACAGTAGGGCATTTGCCTCGCACACAGCCAATCCAGGACAGACAGTGGTTCGACTCTTGGCATCCCATATGGTCCCCTGAGCCAGCCATGAGCATTTTCTGAGCACAGTGCCAGGAGTGACCTAAGTGCCACCGGGTCTGCCCAAAAACCAAAAACTAAAACAAAAATAAAGATAACATATCTCAGTGCTATTTTCATATCAAAGATTGCTCCTTGAAGTCATTCAAATATTGGAATTGAAATTTTCTTTTGAATGTTATCACTTGCAAATTTGGAAAAATCAATAAAAATTGATACCTTGATGATTTGATCAGTATATATTTTTCTTAAATCACAATATATATTTTAGACTTTAGAATCTTCGTATTTTCTGTTGTAAATACTGTTTTGTTGCTGTTGCAGAGAAGCAGGCATAGACAGTATGAACATGGATGAATGAATGACCATGACTGTATTTAAATACCGTATTTGCCGGTGTATAAGACGACTGGTAGTATAAGGTGACCCCCTAATTTTACAGTTAAAACATAGATTTAGGCCTATATTCGCTGTATCAGACAGAATGTTCCTGTGCTGAAATTGTATGTACCACAGTGAGCCAGTCACAACAAGCAAAGGTTCAAAGGGTATATTGTAATAGACTTCCTCTCTGACTGGCCCATTTGAGCAGGCTTTTGACAGTGTAGATTAGGGTCCAAAACATTGTCTAATTTGCATGCATCAAAAGCCTGCTTGGATGGGCTGAGTTAGAGAGGAAGTCTTGCAGTAATTGGTGCAGGATCGAGTTGGAAAATTCATTTGTGGCAATATTCAGACAATTTTCATTTAGCAGCATATTGAAATATTTTTCAAGATATACTCGGCGTATAAGACGACTCCCGATTTTCAGTTGACCCTTTTTCATTTCAAAAGTCGTCTTATGCATTGGCAAATACTGTAAAACAATCTGTGAACACAGAAACTTCAATTTCATAAAATGATCACATGTCACAAGGTAATATTCTTTCAAATATAATTTTCAGTGATTTAAAATGAAAAGGCCACTTCACTGTAGACTAGACTACAGAAATGTCCTCTAAAACAGAGTTGATATGTATGCATATAAATGAATGATTTTTATATAAAAAGTTACTCTCTTATTTAAGATTCTGATTTTTTAAAGATGTAAAGATTCACGATTAGCTATACAAAAAACATTTCTTATGTAGCATCTAAAAATGAATTTAACATTCTCAATTAAAACATGTCATATTTCTACTTCTCGCATTTCTTTTACTCTAATACAGACGGATGGGGGAAGAAAGGGATATTTGTGGTGGGAAAGTTGCACTGATGAAGGAGTGTATTATGTTTATGACTGAAACCCAAATATGAAAATGCTTGTAATCATGGTACTTAAATAAAGATTTATTAAAAACAAAAAAGAATCAGGAGTAACAAAAGTAATGAATAAAAAACAATAAAACATGTCATATACTTATGATATGCTGGGTTCTATATTGAAAAATCAGAAGACAGAGGCCCAGTTAAAATGATGCTGGCCACAGAGCAACCAAAACATAGCGAGGAAGGGAAACAAGGTAATGACATAAGAGCATACAATGTATTCAAGATGTGTGCACTGAAAAAAAGAGCAAATTCAATGGGGACATTAATAAAACACTTCAAAGAGAACATTTACGGAATCAGAACATTGTTTTATTACTTAAAAATATGCATATAAAGGAACTCTTGAAAATATTTTAAATATAAACAATGGATTTGTTTGCCAGTGTAATGTGATTTGCAGTAGTTTCTTTTTATTTGTTAGTTTGGTTTTGGTTTTTGGTTCACACCTAGCAGCGCTCAGGGTTACTCCTGGCTCTACAATCAGAAATCGCTCCTGGCAGGCTCTGAGGACCATTTGGTATGCCAGGATTCAAACCACCATCCTTCTGCATGCAAGGAAAATGCCCTACCTCCATGCTATCTCTCTGGCCCCATTTTTTTTTTGTTTCTTTGTTTTGTTTTGCAGTAGTTTCTTAATATTGTTGCTCTAATTGAATGTGATTTTATTTTGGAATGATACATTCAAAATTTTTTCTAAGTGAATGAATCTAATTTTTTATAGAATTAAATATTTTATATATTCTTGACTGAGAGCTACATTATGATTATAAATTTTTGAGTACTAGACAAATATAAATCATAGATACACTAGTTTATTAAAACTTGAAGGCACTTAAAACTTCTTGTTTTCCTGCAATGTTGTAAATTGTAGTCTTCCTGATAATATACTTGAAATTCTTGGTAGAACCTAAGTTGTCATAAGTTATTATGTATGATTTTCTGCAAAATTAATTAAAAATTGATTTAAAAATTAAGTACAAAATTTTTGAAGATTAAATGTGAATTAATTAAACAGTTTCAGATCCCTGAATTGAGTCTAATATTGTGCAACAAATTAACATGATAATTGAGGTATGATAATGAATATTTTAAAATGGTTAATATACATTAATGGTGTACATTTGATTTTTCACAATTTAGGTGATTCATTAATTTTGCTTTGAAAATATGTTTGTGAGAGCTTACATGACAGTTGTATTGTGACTATAATATATGAATAATTTAACAGCCATAACTAATAGCTGACATATCACGTACAGACCTAATTTATACTTTAACATAAAGTAGTTTTAAAGTTGCAGAATAAAATTAATTCATTATGAATATAATAAAATCCCCTTCCATCTTCTTTTACTCCTTTTCTTTGTCTCCTCTTCGCTCCCTTTTGAAAAATATTTAGAGTGTTTATATATAGTATGTAGGGAAAAAACTGATAGTACAGGCATTTATTTATTTTTGTTTTTGTAAGTATTTCTTCAAATAATGATTCTATTCAAAGTGCTAGTTTTTATTTAAGGAAAAGTAAATCTAAAGATATTCTTAGCCAACATTGTTAAAAAGGTAAGTATTGCCTTTGAAGTCAAAACAAGTATTTTTAAGTTTAATGATCTTTTGAAAAAAATATTTTCCAGGGCCAGTGTAATAGCACACTGGGTTGGGTGCTTGTCTTGCATGTGATCAATCTGGGTTGGATCTCCAGCATCTTATATGGTTCCCTAATTCTGCCAGGAATGTTTCTTGAGTCCAGAGCTAGAAGTAATCTCTGATGAGCATTACCAGATGTGCCCCCCAATTTTTTTGAAAAAGAAAGAAAAGAAAAGTATACTTTTCTGCTATAAAACACATTCTTTCCATTTTATAATTATTGTGATTTCGGACTCTATCCTGTTAACTTCAGTTTAAGTGAAATAAAGTACAATAAGAAGCAATGCATTTGAGAATGATAATGAATTTAGATGAATGATCACTTGGAAGGAAACAGTATGGTACATTAAATTAGATTGATTTTGTTATTATTTTATTATAGTTTAAAAATCAAAATCATTTCTGTTCCAGAGAGAGAGAAGACAGAAACAGACAGACAGAAAGACAGACAGACAGACAGACACACACACACACACACAGTGCTCAGGGTGTAGGTATTGGTACCATACCCAGACCACATATGATTTCCTGAACACTGCAAAGAAAATTTCTGCGCACAGATCCAGAAGTAATTCTTAAATGCAGCTAGGTATGACCCAATATCTCATTGTCACCCATAAGTTTAATACCATTGGAGGATTATGTGTTATACAATTTAAACTGCAACAAAGCAAAACAAGATAAATAGACGTTGCCTTAGTTTTCTAAGACTCATTATATTCTGTATAGAGGATAGTGTAATTCTTACATTCTCCTAGCCTTTGTGAAGGATAACTCTTGACAGGTGTGACATGAATTCATTCTCATACTTGAAGACATACTTGAAGCTCTGATAACACAGGATTAGATTATAAAACTCAGTTCAGGTTTTATCATATCCAGCCAAAAAGAACTTATATATAAGGTCCTTAGTCTCCTTTACACATAAAATAGATATAGTAGTCTAGATTGATTGGGGAAAATTTCAATTTAGCTACATTTTAATGATTAATATATTGTAAGTACAACAAATAATTTCAAATATCAAATAATTGTATAATAGTAAAACCAAATAGTGATCAACTAGAACCATAATAGTGTCTACTCTGTAAATTAATGAAATATTCATAAATGCCAATTCATTATTTAAAACTCTACAATTAGATACTTCTCAGGTTAATGTTGCTACTGACAAGAGATCACCTTGAATTGCTATTTGCTAGGATAAGTAATTCAAAGTTCTTTCCTTCCCCATTCCATTTTAAAAATCTTCCTCTGAGACATCCAGAAAAAATTTTGTGGCATTATTAAATCACATCGGTTAACATACAGAGGAGCTCACTGAGGGAGGGCTCAGTTAACTCAGTGTGTACAATGATGAGTGCATGCTTCTCCTGTTAAGCACTTCTCTAATCGAAGAATGGCTGACATGCTTGGTGGGTGGGTATGCTGTCACTCACTTTTCTGTTCCTGCTCTTGCTTATAACTTGTTAATCTTTACCATCTTCTTTGTAGTCTTCTGCTTGCTTCCAAGCTGTTTAACTATGCATTCAATTTATGACCAAGAAACTTAAGAATCTTAAGAGGTGTTAAGTGGGGAATAATTGTTTATTCCCTTGCTGCTTTGATGTATTTAGCAGAACTTTGCCCACAAAGGGAAAATATGGTGTGACAAAGTGAATATTATTTTTCACTACTTATCCCCTTTATTGTATTTCATGTTGAAATAATGTGTACCAGGCTACATCATTGTCAATTTGGAAATTTTTCCAAAATAGAATCCCTCAAACATACAAGTAACAGAGTAAAGAGCTTTCAATATTTATTACAATAGAAATCATTGCTAAGTCAATTATTTCTATGGTACATTAAAATTTTGTTATCCCATTAAAATAAAAATATGTAGGCTCAGTTTTTCAAAGCAGAATATTTATTGAGTGCCTCATATTTTTTTACCCATTCCATGAATAGGTTTATATAATTGCATATGCTTCCATTGTACTTTGGCATGTTTCTTTTTTAATGATTTTTTGGAAATAATAAAGCATACACCAGTTAACTTTCTTATTTTGGTTGGATTAAATGTGCTGAAAGCTGATCATTCTTTTTCCTGTTCTATCTTTTGATTACAACAATATCTGAATGTACTTAGGTGAGTTTAAAAAGCAAATTATATTTTCTGCTGTTCCATTTTATAAGGTTGACTGCCTTTAAAAGCTGGACTTGAGAGAACTAGCTAGCCAGAGGATTTTTAAAATAAAATCCTCTGTGAATGCATGTCCATTTAGAAGCTGATTAACAAAACTCTCCTCATCGACTTCTCAAGTTTTTCTCTCGCATGTCCCTGGTAGCTAGTAAAAAAAAACACTAGTAGAAGAGTCAGAATCTTTGATATAAATTCAGAAATAAAACTCACATGTACTTATTCTTCTATATAGTGTCTCTCCTTGCAGTCAAAACAGAGCCTTTGAACAGCAGTGAAACCACAACCACGACTGGAGATGGAGCGCTTGACACATTTACTGGGTCAGGTAAAGCCTTAAGCTCGTGTGTTGTTGCATACACATTGGGGTACACATAATCCTTTTAGTAGACTAGAAGCAAAAATACAAATCTGCGTGCATTTGGATTTTTATAAATCTGTCACTAAATTCACATTGTCAGAGAACTAATTATAAAGCACATATGTTGCACTGGTGAATGAGGGGTGTTATTTTTTTATCACCAAAACCCAACTACAAACATGTTTCTTATAATCATGGTGCTTAGATAAAAGTATTAATTCAAAAATAAAACACACATTTTTAGAAATTCTATATGAAATCTCCATGCTGGCCTTGCGGTTGAGAATAAATCTTCGGCCTTCTTAATAGAAGTATGCAGAGCTGTCTTTGTAATTATTTTATACACTGTTCAATAATTAGGTTGTAATAGTTGATGTGTCCCTTCAACTTGCCTATTTAAATGGCATCAAAACTGCCTTCTCTCCAACATTGGAGATGTAAAACTATCCAGTTGAGTCCTCCTAAATAATCTTATTTCCTCTTTGTTTTTTTCTTTTTTTTTTTACCTCTAGTGTAAGCAGCTGAGTGACAAGTATTAAAGGTTAATGAGCTGCAGGAGAGCACATGCTGGTTGCATTAGAGCCAGCCTGCAAGAGCACTACTTTCACTCCAATGCTTCAAAGAGAACAATAGCATGTCTTTACACACCAGTCCCTTTAAATAAAAATACCTGATAACTCCCAGGTGGATACAAAGGACAAGCATTAAGTTGACTTGAAGAGTTTTTCTTGAAGTTACAGTATTCTTTTAATCTAGCAAAGGTTTCCTCTTTAACATGAGGAAGACATTATCTAGCAAAAAGTTGACCATTATACCTAGAACAATAATTATGCTAATCAAATCTTGATTCTTTTGCTCTACTTTAATATACTTTATAATTATCTGTGGATATCATGTATTAGGATTCTGTAGAGTTAGGAAATAATCTGAAGTATAATGTCATTACAGCATTTGACTTTTATAGCTAGAGCTGATCCTATTTCATTGATTCATGTTGACTAGAAGCAGTTGCCATGTACTCACATAAATATTAGTCTCCATACATAAAGAGATAAGAATTCATACACTTTGTGTAGACATTCACATATACTAAACGACTTGCTTGCTTTGAATTTATTTGTTTATCTCAGATAAATAGGTATCCATTTTTCTAGCATTTCTGTTTTATTGCTCTATTGAATTCTCAGGTGAATATATTATATTTAGACATAGCTTTTAGGGAAGAAATTAAATCAAGTAATTGATGACTTGGTTGAACAGTAGTCTACCAGTTAATTAGATGATAAAATGACATACCATTGGCTCACAAGGAATCTCATAGATCTTATTTTACAAGCAACATTATTAAGATATGTAAAGGGGAAAGGTATTTAAGGCCATATGGTCCATGACATAAATGAGTCTAGAACAGTTTGCCAGTCTGGAGTTCTTTCTGTAATACCCACAGGGAAATATAAAAGTAGATAAAAATTAATTGCTCATAGTCATCTTGTCATATTATCTTTAAAGCTTATCAAATTTCCTTTTTAAAAGTATCAGGGTCCTTGTCCTTCCAGAAAGTTGCAACTTTACATATTTGGTGTTTAAATCTACATTCAGTAAAAGTAAATATATACTGTATTTATGCACACTGCCATATTTAAGCATTTGATTGCAGCTTGTAACTTTTTTATATGTGTCATCTATATTGCAGAATTCAAACATGAAATTTTTTCAGCATCTTGCACCAAGTTCTATTAAATAGCAATGACCTAGGTCAAGGATTCCAAACCATAGCACTATTAAAAATTCACCATAAAAAATTGGAGTGAGTGTTTTGGGCCATACCCTACAATGTTCAGGGCTTATTCTTGCCTTTGTTCTCAGAGATCAATCCTGTTAGAGTCTAGAAAAACATACCTGATGCCATGAATTGAATCTAGTCTGGCCATGTGCAAGAAATGTGTGTAATTTTATTATAGAAGAACTTATCTCTGTATTGTAACTAGTTTTTCATTTATCCCAAGATGACTGTGGCACACTTCTCTCCAACTCCCTGGTCATAAAAATCAAGAAAACAGCTACAGACATTGTAAATGTCCTCTACTGACAAAATTTCCAACCCCTTCCCTAGTTTCTTACCTTTTACCCCAAGGAGAATCAATTAATCAATGGTATTAAAAGGTCAATAGTAATAAGAGCACACAACCTTAAATTGTTTAACACCACACCTGAGAATCTGATAATAATCACTTAATATTTGTTTTGATCAGTTTTCAGGACATTTTGAAGACAACCAGTTTTTCTACTTTTGTATGCAGAAATGGAGGCATAAAATGAGTTAGTGCTTTGGGAAACATATCTTGATTAATTCAATCAAGAACATCTCTCGGGGCCAGAGCGATAGCACGCGGGAGGGCATTTGCCTTGCATGCAGAAGATCCAAGGCGGACTTCGATTTGATCTCCGATGTCCCATAAGTTCCTCATAAGTTCCCCCAATTTCTGAGAGGATAGCCAGGAGTAGCCCCTGAGCATCACTGGGTATGGCCCAAAAGCTAAAACAAAGAATAAACAAAAAAGATCTCTTAACTTGTACATGGTATTCAAAATTATACTAAAGGTTAGACTGTTCAGTATAAAAACACCCTTACTTTGATCATAATAACCTCACATCAGTCCATTGTTGTTGATTTTAGTTATATCTGGAGTCAAGAATCATAAACTCTCCACTTTTCCACTTTTTATTCCTTGTAATAATGTCTACAATTTCTGAGCTGAAAGTTGTGCATTCTGATTAGAAAATAACATAGAAAAAGGAAATTTAAAGAATGAGCTTTTATACTGTTAATATATTATCATGGTAATGTATACTTTATATTTATTTATTAGAAAAAAGTTAAATAATCTATATTCAAAACTGTGTTCTTTTTTTGTATATATTAAGTACCATTTGGAATATTGAATGAAATCATCAGTAGTAAAGGTTTCTTTGCACTATATGTATATTATATGGGTATTCTTTGTTTATGTAGTCTTAAGATTGAGTCATTAGTGTAATCCAAGTATGAGAATAACAAAATGAAGTTTAATAACTGAGATAAAAATACTTAAATAAAATAAGCCTTATGTAATTATATTTCTAATAAGCAAAGTATTCACTATTGTGAATTAGTCAGACTGAATTTCCTATGAATAACACTGTTGCTATTCTATAATGTTACACTGAGTGCCATGGTGTGACAGGAAAAAGCTTGTTCTTGAGTGGCAATGAAAGTTTCAAGTATTCTTTGTTTTTAATAACTAATTAGGAAATGAATGGTTCATTGCTCGATTCATTTCAAATATGCACAGTAAATTCACTGAATTATTGGTTGCTAAAATATTTAGAATTAGTCATAGTTGATGATTTTCAATATTTTTGAAAATACTTTCTTCACTATTACTGTGAAAACTATTTCCATACTCAGAGTTATAGGTCAAATAACATTTTTAATACATTAATTCTTCACATTTATGAAGCCATAGATCATAAGGGTACTTAATTGCATATGGATAAAGAAATAGATCATATTTCATTAAATAGTTAGCAACCCAAGCCTATTTGTCACTTTTACAATTCTAAACGTTTAGCTCCAGAATTATTATGAACAACTTAGAAAGGACATAGTACTTTGAAGTAGAACTATGATTGATTAGACTAAACTAATTCCAGCGTTTCGTTGTGTACAACTTCAATCTTTTTGAAAAAGTGAATGAACAGCAGATGGCCTAATAAAGACACTCTGTGTGCTTGCCCAGTATGAATTGGCTCTGAAGGGACTACCTCAACACTTCTAAGTCCATATATTTGCAAGACATCTGTCTTAGTCAAGGCAGATGGTTACAGGAAAGAGAAACTTCCAAACTTTTGGATATATTCCAGTTTGAGCTGTTTTAATAAATGTTGAATATGACCTAAATTTCACCTTTATTTTTTTCTCAAAATTTTTTCTATCAATATTTTGAATAATATTCTAAACGTATTTAGTACATTAAAATAATACTCAAAATTTTTTGAAGTTTGTTCAAAATATTTATAACTATTATTGATGCTGCAGCTATTCTAAGCATTAGTCTATAATTTTTGTACATATCTTCTACTATTTCTAGAACATGGATTGACCTCTGCACTTTAACTTCTCAGCTAAGTACTGTAAGGATATTAAAACATTTATAGCATTTTGTAATTTTAAAATTAAGGTTGAAGTTGTTAACTTTAAACATTCTTAATCTTTATTAAATTTTATTAGAGGAAAGCAATATACTAGCTAGCAATAGACATTGAATTTAAAAATATAGCATAGGAATTTTACAGGTACATTTAGAACATCAAAGCTTAATTATCCTAAAATCAGATATATTTCTAATTATATTTAATATAAAAAGCATGCTACTGATTTGTGAAAATGAGACAATTATGGTGAGGAATAATTTATAGAAAATGTTAGCTTAAAATTTTCAGTACAAAATTGAAAGTTTAAAATATTGGAGTTTCTCCAATGAATTTTTCTTTCTAGGATAATGGATTTTAGTAACATATCTTTAACATGTATTTTACTCAAAATTATTTTGTATGCTTTAATGATATACTTATTTATGAATCAACATTTTGTGAATTGGTTTTGTGTCTTATAGTAATAACAAGTAGTGGCTACAGCCCCAGATCAGCACATCAATATTCCGCACAGCTGTATCCTTCCAAGTAAGTGTATGATAGTATCTTCCAGATTTGTTAATAAAAGTTTTAAAGGGCAAAAGGCATAGTACAGTGGGCAAGGCATTTGTTTTGCAAGTGGCTGACCTGAGTTTGATCACTGACATCATAAATTGTCCCCAAGCACTGTCAGGAATAACTCATGAGTGCAAAGCCAGGAGTCACCGCTGAACATTGCCAAGTGAGGCCCCAAAACAAAAAAAAAAAAATGTTTTCAAAGATTATCTTTATTAATCTGTATTCACACATATAGAAACCTATAACTTGGGTTACATTTATGAGCATATATGTTAGATAAATATTTGACCCGATAGTTATTTGTATAGATGGCTTAATTTTATCTATACTTCTCTCATTAACTCTGGGTATGAGTAATCCTTGATTTACATGTAAGAACAAACCAGATGATACAACACTATCAGAATTTATTCCATCATTAAAATTACCTTTTTCTAATTCATTCAAAATTTTTAATTCATTCAAGCATATTTTGAAAATATGCTCTTTTAAATTCCTTCTTAAAGCCCAGAGATCTTTTATTGTTTGTTTGTTTGCTAAGACTCTAAGTGAACTTATATATTTTTGGTTACTCATGGTTAGTAGAAATATGTTCATGAACACATTAATGAAGAGGTTTTACTCCATTTTTGTCATGAATTAACCTGGGTGCTATTTTAGAAGTAAACAAGAATTCTAAACTAAAAGAGATTTTAGGTTGCAAATGCTAAATAATGTATATCATTTTTAGATGACGTATAGATTTGGGTGGTTTCTATTGCTTGGTCAATCCAGTTTGCAGAGGAGTCTTTCTGACATTCAGAGCCTTGTGTTCCCCTACATTGTTAAAAAATGATTGTATATAAAGATTTCTTCCTGGAAATTCTAAGGTTTTAGTGCTTCTAAGTTATCTGAACAAATATGAAGTCTTTGTTGCCACAATAATGCTATTTTTCTGGTATTTAGGCCCTATCCACACATTCTTTCTACACCAGCAGCTCCAACTATGTCTGCCTACGCAGGTCAGACTCAGTATTCGGGGATGCAGCAGCCAGCCGTCTACACTGCCTATTCTCAGACAGGACAGCCCTACAGCCTGCCTACTTACGGTATTTCATGTCTTCTATCTCATTCTTTGTTAGTAAGTAGGTAATCCTGCAAGCGAATAGAGTTTTCTAATATACATTAGAAATAAGATTAAAATAATAATAATAATAATGAAATGGCTTTCATGTACATTTTTCCAAACAGACTTAGGTGTGATGTTGCCAGGCATTAAGACTGAAGGGGGACTTTCACAAACTCAGTCCCCATTACAAAGTGGCTGCCTCAGTTACAGTCCAGGATTCTCCACCCCACAGCCCGGCCAGACACCTTATTCCTACCAGATGCCAGGTGAGTAACCTCACCTTGATTGTGTGCAAAGAAATACGTAGAGTGGTACTCTTTGATTTTAGAATCAGAACATAAGAAATTATCGTACCAAAGACCATTTTAAGTGGTAACATTGCTTACACAAAGTTCACCAGAAATGACAAAAACGCAAAGGAAACATGAGGAAAATAGTTGACTATACATCAAATAACCTGATCCACTAAATTTAAATACTGTGTCTCTTGATATTTTTATACAACTAAAAGTTATGTCAAGCAAAGCAGCCTCCATGCCAGTCAGATGTTTGGCATCTGTTTAAGTGAATTCAAAGATTATCAACACAACCATTGTTTTCTTGTCAGTATTATTTAAGAAAATAATGCTGTTTTCACAATATTTTAATTTGAATTAGCACATCTCTAATTTCAATTTACCATTAAGACATTATGTTCATTCCTAAAAATCTTTCCTCCATTATATTTCTTAAAAAATATTTTTGTAATGTGCACTTTCAAAAATGTTCTGCATTTAATTATTTTATTTTATTCAACTGAAATGTCAGGTCTCTTGACTATATGTAGAAATATATTTATATCTGTTGTTTATGTTACATATACTGCAGCCAAAATGAGACTAACAGCTCCCTTTAGCTTTATGGGAGAGACCAAAAAGACATTTTATTAATTTCACAAAATGTTTTATATTGTATATTTCAAAGAATTTGTACTGATACATAAAATATCGCTCCTTAAAACACACTGATAAAATAGTCAACTGCTTCGAAAGCTTTCTTACATTTCTTCTTAGCAAGTATATTTCTCCCATTAAAGACATAAAGTTTAACTCTAAAATTTCATTTGTTTCTGCCTTGACCTAAAAATTAAATGCATTTGTAATTTTGGAGGGCTCAGATGAATCCAGTACAAACAACCTCCATTAAACCTGAACCATCATAATTCTTTTATTCTAATAGAAAGATGGGAAGCACAAAAGATGGAGCTGCAGAAGACAATTCTAAATAAATTGTTTCATTTATTGTTCCCATTCACCCTAGGGGTTAGCACAGTGCAGTCTGAACCACTTGAAAGTTTCTGTAGTGCTAGAAATAATCATACTCTAGAATATCATTTTCTTGGAATACTCCTGTACTTTTTGACTCTTAACTTTATAAGATTGCCTCAGCTTCAAAAATTCTCCAGAGACAGGGCTGGAGAGATAGCTTGGAGGTAAGGCTTTTGCATTGCATGCAGAAGGATGGTGGTTCGAATCTCAGCATCCCATATGGTCCCCCAAACCTGCCAGGAGCGATTTCTGAGCTTAGAGCCAGGAGGAACCCCCGAGCGCTGCCGGGTGTGACCCAAAAACAAACAAACAAACAAACAAAAAATTCTTCAGAGATAAGAGTCACCAAAAACCAAAAAAAAAAAAAAAAGAACAAAACAAAACAAAACAAAACAAAAAGAGTTTATTTGTTGATTGATTTATGCTCAGTAGAGGAGAGCACTATTTTTTGTTTGTTTGGTTGGTTGGTTTTGGGTTACACTCAGCAATGATCAGAGGGTTGCTCCTGGCTCTACGCTCAGAAATCCCTCCTGGCAGGCTCGGGGACCATACGGGATGTCGGGATTTAAACCACCAGATTTAAACCACCGTTCTTCTGCATGCAAGGCCAACGCCCCACCTCCATGCTATCTCTCTGACTCCAAGAGAGCACTTTTTCATCATAAATTCTGAACTTAAAACTCAAATTTTACTGCTTTAAGAATGAGATTTAAAATGAATTGTTTTTATTGAATTTTGTGAAGAGAAGTATTTCTCTTACTTTGTGATATTTAAATACAGTTTGTTCTCTACCTCTAGGTTCTAGTTTTGCACCGTCCTCTACTATTTATGCAAATAATTCAGTTTCCAATTCAACAAATTTCAGCAGTTCTCAACAGGTATGCTAAATTTCTGCTATTTATACTCTTTCTGTTTTATATTTTCAGAAAATAGTTCCAAACCCCCTTTAAGCAAATATAATCTCAGAATTAATTTTCTTCTATTTAAAATTTAGATGAAATCTCAGAGTACTAAAAATTAACACTCTAGTATTCTTTGGGGTATGTAATTCTGGATATGTAAGTTTCCTGTTGCAAAAAATGATGCCTTTTCTTACATTTTAACATTTAAACTATGATTTGTGGGTGGGGGCACATCCAGTGATATTGAGTTACTTCTGGCTCTGCACTCAGAAAGCACTGCTGGCAGACTCAGGGAACCATAGAGTATGCCAAGAATCGAACCCGAATAGCCAGTCATTCCTTTTTACCACACCAAAACAAAATTTTTCACCTTGCCAAAATAGATTGTTCCCAGTATATTTGAAGTATGTTATTCTCACTGGTGTGAGATGAATGATGAGTAATTTTTCTTGTGCTTGTTTGGACATCCATTTGTCTTTCTCAGAGAAATTCTTGTTCATTTCCATTCCCCATATATATGGGCTTTTTTATTTTCTAATAATGATTTTTATTTTGACCAAAGTGGATTACATATCTTTCACAGTAATATGTTAGGTGCATATTGACATTGGATCAGGGGAATTCCCACCACCAAAGTTGTCTTTCCTCCACTCCTGTTCCCAGCATGCATCCCATATTCCTCTCCCTTACCCCCCAGGCTACTAGTATAAGTGGTCTCCTCTGTGTCTATCTTGTTGTAGATTGGGTATTGATTCTGCTGTTGTTGGATTAGGTTTGGTATTTAAGTATCATCATTTTATTACTACTTAGTGATGTTGCTATTGACTTTTGTGAGTATTTTGTATATCCTGACATCTTATTGTTGAATCAACTATTTTCTCCCATTCAGTAAGCTGTCTCAGTTTTACCTAATGCTTCTTTTGCTATGCAGAAACTCTTTTTAGTTAGATAGATTCTCAATTTTTAGTTCTGTTGCCTTTGCCAGTGGTGTTAAATCACTGACTACACCTTTGAGGTCTAAATCACAGAGTATTCTGCCTATATTCTCCTTAGTGCATTTCATATATATATATATATATATATATATATATATGAAATGTATATGTACATGAAATATATATATGTGAAATATATATGAAATATATATATATTTCTGTGTGATATCCACTTCCTTCCACTTTGAATAGCTATTGCGTAATATGCGAAATATAGTACAGCTTTAAAAGTACAAAAGCCTACTCTTACTTATGAGAAAGTGAAGAACAGATGAAAACGTATTCCCCAAAATAAATTATTATCATAAAATAAATAATTGCTATCTGACCATGTAAATCCAATAGCTGCAATGCAAGATTCAATCTGTATATTAGACTATGATA
The DNA here is from genome assembly GCA_004027635.1 of Crocidura indochinensis. NCBI lineage: Eukaryota > Metazoa > Chordata > Mammalia > Eulipotyphla > Soricidae > Crocidura > Crocidura indochinensis. Next base: position 10,324 of record PVKC010004530.1, on the reverse strand, counting down.
TGAATAGAAACTTATTATTTTAACAGGTATCTCCTGAGTGCATTCAGGTGTTAGACACTGATCTATATTTTAGGGCTCTATTGATGGGGATGAGAGTGAATGGGACATGAATGAAAAATGGTGTTTTTTTGTTTTTGTTTTTTTTTTTTTGTTTGGTTGGTTTTTTTTTTGAATTTTGGATCACACCCGGCATCGCTCAGGGGTTACTCCTGGCTCTATGCTCAGAAATTGCTCCTGGCAGGCTCGGGGGACCATACGGGGCGCTGGGATTTGAAACTATGACCTTCTGCATGAAAGGCAAACGCCTTATCCTCCATGCTATCTCTCAGACCCCGAATCCTTAATCATGGAGCTCAGAATGTCCCGATTTACATCAACACATATAAATAAAGAATAAGAAAGCATAGGGAACAGAATTCTATTTTAAATCTACTGAAATATAATTTTGAGTAGGACAAAGTTTTATGGAAGGTTTCACTATGAAAATAACCTTGACTTCTAAGAGTTGAGTGAAGAATGAGGCCAAGAATGGGAAAACAACATATACCAACCCCCTGAGCAGTGAAAACCTTGGTGTCAGTGAACATATGCACAAAAAACCCTGTGTTTTATTTTCTACTTGAGAACACATGGGAAAATATACATATGTTGAGATAAGCAAGAGCATGCTTATGGAGAACTTTGTGGTTTATAATAAGAAATTTCAGTTCAATTCCAAGCCTACTGGAAAACTATTAAAAGGATTTAGAGCAGGAAAAGTGTGTAATTAATGTTTTGAAAAGATTACTTTGGCTTCAGGGAGTTTGGACAAAGCCAAAAATGGAAATGAGGAGACAAATTAGAAAAATGATCCTTGGCTTTCAACAGGAAGTGAAGGAGCTGGTGACAATAACAAACATGAAGAAAGGAGATCTTTGATATATGACTGAATATAAAAGGACATTATACACCAGAAGCTAGACCTATCTTGTAAGGAACTTCATCCTCTTTTAAAGGAAATAGCAGCCTAATAGAGGCCTCTGAACACAGATGCTGGGGTCAGGGTCTCTGGGTACCAGTTCCATCTGTGACACTTGCTGGGTGTCTGACCTTACCTGATCACTTAATCATTCTGCCTTCATCCCCTTCAGCATAAAATGGGGATAATAATGATACTGCCTGGGGTGTTAAAAGGATTAAATGAGCCAACCTATTTAAGGCTTTAGAACAGTGTCTGAGTCTCTATACACATATTAGAAATAAGTCGTATTATAACTTTATATGTTCACAGACAAATTAATCTAGCATTAGTCACATGGATGCATTTTCATATTAATGTTGATATTACACATTGCCACTTTGCAACCAAAATAATCTGACTTATAAAAAAGGGTTTTTTGAAATACAAGGGTAAATACTTTATCTTCATTGCAGACTAATGTAATTAATCTTACTATTTTTTCTGACAGGACATAGGTGTACTCTCATACATACACTTATGTAGAAGTTTCTTCTTTAGGAAACTATACCAAATGTATATATTCTTTATTAGGAGATCTTAATATCTTTAATCCTGATGACTAAAGCTTTGTCATCATTGATAACCATTTGGACTAAAATATTTTAGATATATATAATTATTGTAACAGATACAATTATTGTAACAGATCCTTACTGATTTAATGTGTGAAAGAATATTTAAGGATTATTTAGATAAATTTAAGGCCCTTTATTTTCTTTTATAAAATATAGGTCAGAGGTTTTGGCCTAGTGTTTTTCTTTTCCTAAAGAAATATGGGAAATCAAATATTTAAAAACCTCTATGCAAGGTCTCTGATTTCATGTAAAGAGGCTAAGGAAAACATCTTTTTCAACTAATTTTTTTATGTCTTAATTTTTGTTAAGAAAAGTGTGACTGTCATAGGAGAAAAAAACAATCACACATAAATACACACACTCATGTGTCTCCTTTTGTGTTGGTTATATGAGAAGATATATTATGCTACCATAAATTGACTCCACCTTTTCAAATGAATAAGGCTGAGTGAGAATTACTTATTTCTGTGAGTAATTCCACTTATCTGTTTATATGGATATAATGTGAAGCCTATGCAATTGTTAAAATCTTTAATTTTAGGATCTGGAGTGATAACACAGTGGGTAGGGCTTTTGCCTTGCATGTGGCCCACTCCCAACACTGCCAAGAGTGATTTTTTGAGTGCAGAGCCAGAAGTAATCCCTGAGTGCCACTGGGTGTGGCCCAAAAGCAAAACAAAATTTTAAATTCTAGGGAGATTAAAATTTTCCGTACCGAAATTGGTTTGCTAAGCCAGTAAGAATTTTTCTTACATTCACTTATACCATCTTTACCTGTTGGTATTATCTCAAAATCGCACACACTGAATCTATTAGAGCTAAATAGTGTTATATCTCTTTGAGAACATAGTTTAGGGTAATTTCTCTTTGAAGCACACTAACCTAGATATTTTAATTATTGTTTTAGGACTATCCATCCTACACAGCCTTCGGCCAAAACCAGTATGCACAGTATTACTCAGCATCAACATATAGTGCATATATGCCATCTAATAACACAGCTGATGGCACATCATCCTCAACCTCAACCTACCAACTACAGGAATCTCTCCCCGGATTGACTAGTCAACCAGGTACAGATCTTCACCCAGGTGAAATACTTTTAATATGTTTTGCTATGTTTAACCTTATGACAAAAGACATTTAAAAATAAGTTTGAAAAGCTTCCAGATATTATAATGCTAATCAATTCCTGTGGTCAATCTACTACACAAATGAGTTACTTTTGCTGGCTTTTCAGGGAAACCTTTTATATGTAACAGTAGAATTTTGTCAGAAAGGAGAATTTTGTGTCTATGAATATTAATATGAAAATGGGACAATCTAACTTTTGCTGGACTACTTTTCTTTGGATAGTTATAATATTATCCTACTTTTAATCAGTTGCTAATATATTTTATATCTAAAAGTTTATATCTCTTTTACTTTTGTAAGTCTTTATTAACACCTAGCACTAATGGTCTCTACAGTTCTAAGATGTTTAGACTAACCAATAAATATTTATATCTTTATAGCACCTGTTTAAAATCCACTTTGAGACTCATGTGTTCTTTTTAAGATCTTTATTTAAGCAGCATAATTACAAGCATGATTGCATCTGGGTTTCAGTCATAAACAGGACACCCCCTTTACCAGTGCAACATTTCCACCACCGATGTCCCTAATCTCCCTCCTCTTCCTCCTCCCTTACCTGTGTATTCAAGACAAACATTCTATTTCTCTCATACATTAGCATTGTCATGCTAGTAGTTAGTGTAGTTATTTCCCTAACAGTGAGCTTTATATTGTGAGTCAGTTCTTCCGGCTCTATTGCCTCCGAGATTATTACAATAATTTCTTAACTTTTTTTCTTAGTAGATTAATTTAAACACCTTGATTACAAATATGATTGTAGTTGGGTTTCAGTAATGTAAAGAACACCCCCCTTCACCAATGCAACATTCCCATCACCAATGTCCCAAATATCCCTCCTATCCACCCTGAGTGAAACTATTCTTTATCTATCTCTCTCCCTCTGACTTATTTCACTCAGCATAATAGATTCCATGTACATCCATAAGTAAGAAAATTTCATGACTTCATTTTGCCTGACAGCTGCATAATATTCCATTGTGTATATGTACCACTGATTCTTTAGCAATTTCTCTTCTGCTGAAGGGCATCTTGGTTGTTTTCAGAGTCTAACTATTGTAAATCACATTGTAATGAATATAGGTATGAGGAAGGGATTTTAGGATTGTATTTTGTGTTTCCAGGGTATATACCTAAGTGTGGTATAGCTGTATTATATGGGAGCTCAATTTCCAGTGTTTTGAGGAATCTCCATATTGTTTTCCATAAATCCTGGACTAGACAGCATTTCCACCAGCAGTGAATAAGAGTCCCTTTCTCTCCAAATCCCCTCCATCACTGCTTGTTCTCATTCTTTGTGATGTATGCCGGTGTCTGCGCCATGAGATGGTAGCTCATAGTTGTTAAGATTTGCATCTCCATGATGAGTGATGTGGAGCATTTTTTCATGTGCCTTTTGGCCATTTGTACTACTTCTTTGAGGAAGTGTCTGTTCATTTCTTCTCTCCATTTTTTGTTGGGATTAGGTGATTTTTTTTTCTTGTAAAGTTCTGTCAGTGACTTGTATATTTTGGATATTAGCCTCTTATATGATGGATATTGGGTGAATAATTTCTCCCATTCAGTGGGTGTCCCATGTGTCCTAGGCACTATTTCCTTTGAGGTGCAGAAGCTTCTCAGCTTAATATATTCTCATCTATTTTTCACTGCTTCCACTTGTTTGCAGAATGCTATTTCCTCCTTGAAGATGGCTTTAGTCTCAATATCATGGAGTGTTTTACCTACGGGTTGTTCTATATACCGTATGGTTTCAGGTCTGATATCAAGATCTTTAATCCATTTGGATTTTAACTTCACACATGGTGCTAGCTGGGGGTCTCAGTTCGCTTTTTTGCAAGTGGCTAACCACTTGTGTCAACACTACTTGTTGAAGAGGCTTTCTTGTTTCATTTTTGGATTCTTGCCCCTTTATCAAAAATTAAATATTGTATGTCTGAGGAATTTTCTCTGAAAACTTGAGGCTATTCCATTGATCTTAGGATATGGCTTTATTCTAATATCATGCTGTTTTGATAAATATTGCTTTCTAATACAATTTAAAATTGGAGAAAGTTTGCCTCCCATATTAGTTTATCAAGTATTGCTTTTCAGGAGTCTTAAACTCATGGCACGCAGGCCATTTCAGACCCTCCCTACAACATTTTTGACCCTGCCCTAGAGGAATCATTTTTTGTTTTGTTTGTTTTAGTTGTTTGGGTCACACCCCCCAATGTTCAAGGGTTACTACTGACTTTGTACTCAAGGATCACCCCGACTTTGCCTTCTGCGGCCCCCAGGTAAATTGAGTTTGAGACCCCTGCTCGATAATCATGGGTATTTAATGTTCCAAATTAATTTCAGGAGTGTTTGATCCACTTCTTTAAAGTATGTCGAGGGTATCTTTAGAGGGATTGCATTAAATTTGTATAATGCTTTGGGGAGTATTGCCATTTTAATTATGTTAATACTGCCAATTCGTGAGCAGGATATATGTTTTCATTTCTGCATGTCCTCTCATTTTGAAGGAGTATTTTGTAGTTTTCTTTGTATAAGTCCTTTACTTCTATACTTAAGTTGACTCCAAGTTATTCGAGTTTGTGTGAAACTGTTGTGACTAGAGTTGTTATCTTAATATCTATTTCTACTATATCATTATTGGTGATATTATTATTATTATTATTATAAAAAAGCCATTGATTTTTGCATGTTAATTTTTAGCCTGTCACTTTGCTATATGAATCTATTGTTTCTAGAAGCTTTTTGGTAGAGACTTTAGGGTTTTCTAAATATAGTATCATGTCATCTGCAAACAGTGAGAGTTTGACTTCTTCCTTGCCTATCAGGATTCCATTGATATATTTTACTTGACTAATCACTATAGCAAGTATTTTCAGTACTATGTTGAATAGAAATGGTGAGAGAGGATAGCGTTGTCTTGTACCAGATTTTAGAGAATAGGTTTTTAGTTTTTTTTCCATTGAGTATAATATTTGCCTTTGGTTTATGGAAGATGACCTTAACTATATTGAGAAAAGTTCTTTTAATTCCAATATTGTTGAGATTTTTTTTTATCAAGAAGGGTTGTTGGACCTTATCAAATGCTTTCTCTGCATCTATTGATATGATCATATGTTTTTATTTTTCTTGTTGTTGATATTGTATATTATGTTGATTGATTTCCAAATATTAAACCATCCTTGCATTCCTGGAATGAAACCTACTTGGTCTTGCTGATTGACATTCTTGATGAGGCATTGGATCCTACTTGTCAGAATTTTGTTGAGGATATTTACATCTGTGTTCATTGGGGATATTGGCTTCATAAAAGCTATTTGGAAGTGTTCGGGTTTTTTAATTTCATGAAAGATCCTGGCAAGGTTTGGTAGTAGTTCCTCTTGAAAGGTTTGAAAGAATTCATTAGTGAATCCATCTGGGCCTGGGCTTTTTTTTGGGAGGGGGAGGGCAGACATTGTATTACTGTTTTAATTTCCTCAAAGTGATGGCGGTGTTTAGATATGCTACGTCCTCCTTTTTCAACCATGGAAGGTTATAAGAGTCCAGGAATTTATCCATTTCGTCCAGGTTCTCATGTTGTGGCATAGAGTTTCTCAGAGTAGTCTCTGATTACCCTTTGAATCTCTGCAATATCTGTAGTGATAGCATCTTCTTCATTTCTAATACAGTTTATGAAGTTTCTCTCTTTCTTTGTGAGTTTTGCTAGTGGTCTATCAATCTTGTTTATTTTTTTCAAAGAACCACCTTTGCTTTCTTTGATTTTTCGGGTTATTTTTGAGTTTCCACTTCATTGATTTCTACTCTAAGCTTTGTTATTTCCTTCTGTCTTCATATTTTTGGTTCCTGTTGCTGATCATATTCTAGTTTTATAAGCTGCATCATTAAGCTATTCAGGTAGGCCCCTTCTTGCTTCCTGATACATGCTTGCAAAGCTATAAATTTTCCTCTCTGTTTCTAGGAAAGTTTTGACTTCCTCTTAGATTTCATCTCAGACCCACTGGTTATTTAGTAGTAGGCTGTTTAATTTCCAGGTGTTAAAGTTTTTCTTCTGTGTCCCTTTGTAGTTCACATCTAATTTCAGGGCCTTGTGGTCACTGAACTTAGATTACAACATTTCTATCCTCTTGATTTTATGGAGGTATGTTTTATGTGCCAACATGTGGTCTATCCTGGAGAATGACCCATTTACATTGGAGAAGAGTATGTTTCCAGATTTCTGGGGATGTAGTCCCCTATATATATCTACTAGGCCTCTTTCTTCCATTTCTTTTTTCAGGGCTAGTATATTTTCGTTGGGTTTTAGTTTGGTTGGCCTGTCAAGAGTTGACAGGGCCATGTTGAGGTCTCCCACAATTATTGTATTATTATTGATGTCCTCTTTTAAATTTGTCATCAAATATTAGATATTTTGTTGGTCTCTCATTGGGTGCATATAGGTTTGGTAGTCTGATTTCTTCCTGTTGCTCATATCCCTTGATTAGCATGAAGTGTCCATCTTTATCCCTTACAGCTTTTCTGAGTCGAAAGTTTATGTCATCTGATATGAATATGATAGTAATATGTAGTTTGCTTGGATTATTTTCCTCAAGTATTTGATTTTGATTTTGAGTCTATGTTAATTCTGACTGTTCAGGTGTTTTTTGTAGGCAACAGAAGGTTAGATTCATCTTTTTGATCCATTTAGCCAGTCTGTGTCTCTTACTGGTGCATTAAGTCCATTGATATAGAAGGAGATGATTATCACGACATTTAATGTCATCTTTTTGTGTTAGTTTGGTGTGTCTGTCTTGTCCTAAAGTATACCTTTCAGCTTTTATTTTAAGGCTGGCTTAGCTTCTATAAAGTTTCTAAGCTGCTGCTTAACTGTGAAGTTCTGTATCTTTCCTTCAAACCTGAGCATGAGTCAGGCTGGGTGCAGTATTCTAGGTAAAGACTCCATTTAATTCAGTCTTGTCATAATATCTCACCACTGTCTTCTGACCTAGAGGGTTTCTGCTGTAAATCTTAAGGATGCTTCTTTGAATGTAATTTCACATTTTGATCTAGCTGGTTTCAGTATTCTATCCCTATCTCTGGGATTTGTCATTGTGACTAGGATGTGTCTTGCAGTGCTTTTCTTCAGGTATTCTGGGCATGCAGGATTTGATTGCTTGCAGTCCTTAGCTCTGGGATTTTTTTCAGTAATGAATGTCTTTGACTGTTGATTATTTCTGGGGATCTTCCTGGGCCTTTGGAACTCCAATGATTCTTATATTGTTTCTGTTGAGTTTATCAAAGACTTCTATTTTTATCTGTTCACATTTTTGAGTACTCTTTCCATTGTCTTATCATTTGTTTTAAGGTTCTTTTCTAGTCTCTTCTGCTGTAAGCAGTTGCTCTGTATTTGATCTTTCAGTTCACTGATTCTGTCCTTGGCTGCTGTTACCGTGCTGGAGAGGCTTTCCATTGAGGTTTTCACTTCAGCTAATGAGTTTTTCAGACTTGTTATTTCAGTTTGGAGTTTTCTCATTTTTATCTTTGTGTTCTGTTCAGCTTAATCCGTGCTTTATTTGATTTCTTTGAGGATCTTCTATATTTCTTTTCTAAACTTCTTCTCTGAGAGATTAATCAGGTGGTTGGTATTTTTGGGGTCATCAGGGCTGTCATCTTCTCTGTGTGTGATGTTTGCCTATGAGGTTTTCCCATTGTCACGCTTGCAGTTTAATTTTTTCCTACAAGTTATGGTGGGGTTCATTAGTTAGAAAAAGTACAAAGCAGTGAATGAATCGGAGTGGCTGTGCTCTTCTGGAGCTCCTGTCTTCAGTGGAGTTCTAATAGACAGTTTTCACTGGGTCTTTCTTGACATTCTCAGGAGAATTTCAGGAGGCAGAAGAGAAATAGGCAAAGACAGCAGAGATTTTTTTTTTCAGTCTCTCTTCTTGTTTCTAAGCAGACAGTAGGGGCCAGAAATCTAGCCCTTGTCTGACAAAGAGAGAGGATACCTGACTGCTGTGGAGATTCTAGAAGATAGTTTTTCCTGGGTCTTCCTTGGCCTTGTCAAGAGTATTTCAGGAGACAGAAGAGTGACTCATGTATTAATAATGAAATTGAATTTTATGTCAAATATTTGTCATAGTTGAACATTTTAAAATATAATACTGGTCTAGTTCATCATCATTTTAATAAAATTTCAATAGTATTTTTAGATTATGTTATCATGATTTGGAAGTTACAAGAAAACAAACAAACAAGGAATAACCAAATAATTTTGAAAAATAAGAACAAATTTTGACTGATTTGGAGACATTATCATAAACAAAGAAAAATAAATATTTTATGTATTAACCAAAAGTACATTGGATAATAGTGTTTAGCAGTAGTCACATACATATACAAGTTATTGTCAGTGACACAGAACCAAATATATAATACTTATATATTATATGTGCAATATATAATACAATAATATAATAGATAACTTTTTTAAAAAAATGGTATAAGAAACACTGAATATCCATATGCAAAAGAATGTTAATTTGTAACCAGACATTGAATACATGTATAATAAAACTAACGCTAGTAAACTTGAAAATTCTTGGAAAAAATATGACCTTGGTTTATGTAAATACTTATAGATTATTCTAAAACACTATCCTTAAAAGTAAATATAACATTAATAAAGTAAAAATTAAAAAAAAAACTTCTGCTCCTTGAAATACTATATTAGAGGGATAACAAACCAAGACACAGAATTGTTCCAAACATTATAGAAGTCAAACATGAGCACAATATTTGCATCCAAAATATAATGTAATATATATGTATATAAAAATATAAATACTTCTCAAATACAGTAACAAAATTCAAATTAGAATTATGATAAATTCCATTGTGTGTTCAGTAATTTTATTCTACTTAATATATTTTCAAGATTCAAATTTACTTATTTTTTGTCAAGCTTGTGAAGATGAAAACATGTAAATCTGGTTACAAAATTATATATTTCTAATTGGGCCATTAATTCCAAGAAAATTTGAATCTATTAGATACATACTTTTGATTGCCTATGAGTTTGGATATATTCCAAAAGAAACTGGTGTTTGAGCAAGAAACAAATTATTGCATATATTTCTTTCACATAAAAAGCAAGAAAATATCAAGCCAATAATAATTATAAGTAAGAAAGGAATGATACCAGATAGTCAGATAGTATGGAAAGAGTTAACAAGAAAACTTAATTGATTAAATTTTATTCTTTATTTAGAATAGCTACTCCAATCTACTTCTAGATTCAAGGAGTAGTATAGTAGGTATTCTGAATTTAGACTTTGATAGTTCTATATTTGCACGCCCAAACTTCCTTTTATTTTATTTTATATTGTATAAAAAAACTCTTTAGTTAAATCACTATGAGATTTAATTAAATCTCACTTGGGTCATCAGAGCTATCGCCTTCTTCTCTGTGTGTGATGTTTGCCTACAAGGTTTTCCCATTGTCACGCTTGTAGTTTAATTTTTTCCTACATGCTATGGTGGGGTTCAGCAACATTGTTCATAATTCAATTTCACTCATACAATGTACCACTCCCCCCCACTTTTTTTTTGGTTTTTGGGCCACACCCAGTGGTGCTCAGGGGTTACTCCT
>PVKC010004529.1:0-35327 GCA_004027635.1 Crocidura indochinensis | reverse complement strand
GGTTTTCTGCTTTTTTTTGGCTCAATCTTGGGAATTTTTATGACTCTAAGAATTTATCACTTCTGTTAGGTTCTTGAATTTGGTGGAATAAAATTATTCACAGTAGCCTCTTCTACCTTTTTGCATTTTTGAGGTGTCTGTTGTGACTTCTCCCTATTATTTCTGATTACATATTTTCTCCTTTTGGTATAACTAAATCACAATCTTGTTTACTCATTAAAGGATCAACTTCTAGTTTTGTTGACCCTTTGAAATGCTTTTTTATTATTAATTTCTACTTTAATTTTTATTATCTTTAGCCTTCCACTTGCTTTGGAATTCATATGTTGTCTTTTTTTCTAGTTTCTCTAGCTGACAAGTTAGATAATTTAATTTAGCCCTTGTGTGCTTTTATATATAAGTATATAACTTGAATAAATAACTTGAACATATAACTTTCCCCCTTAGTACTGCTTTTGCTGGGTACCATATATTCTATTAGTTAGTGTCCTCTCATTTGTTTTGAGGGATCTTTTGATTTCTTCTTTTATTTTCTCTTCGATTCAATTATTATTTAGGAGATTTCTAAATTCAGTTTCCAGGTACTAAGTCTCATCTCTCATAGAGAATATCTCCTGTGCTGTGGAAAAGAACATGTATTCAGTTTTTGTGGGGTGAGAGTACTGGGTGTATTTATTAGATCCAATTCTCCCAGTTCCTTATATAGAGCTTCTTTACTAATCTTTTTTTTAAAGTATTTTATTCAAGACTAAAGATTTTTATTTTATTATTATTTTTTTGGCCACACACTGCTATGGACTGAGAAATTGCTCCAGGGGTCTCAAATTGGACCATATGGGACACTGGGGATCGAACCAGGTCCGTTCTGGATCTGCCGCATGCAAGGCAAACACCCTACCACTGTGCTATCGCACTGTCCCTTTACTAATCTTTTTTCCTGGCCCATCTGCCAGAAATGTGAGTTGAGTATTGAAGTCTCCACCTCTGTTGACTTCCAGGGGTCATTCCTGAACACAGAGCCAGGAAAAGTTCCTAAATATCAAGTGTATGTCACCAAAAAAGCTAAAACAAACAGAAAGACTTTAAAACACTCAAATTGTACTCCTCATTTTCATTATATTTTATTAGATAATCATGATTAGTGCAAGAAATCTTCAGGTCTATGGCACAAGTTGTAGATAGCAATATTGTTTTATTTAATAGTCAATTTTAATTATTTTGTAGTCGTTAAGAAACAAATCTGGAAAAATTCATCATATTCAAAGTTTCTACTATTCAATCACCTAATATTATTTCTTGTAGTGAATGAATATAGTTCTTATAGATTTTTCACATTTATCTTTAGCTCGCTTATGCAGATCAAGAAATATATTCCCAGTTTTTGAGAACTATTTATATTTGTGTTCCAAACACCTAGTTCCTTGAAAAAATGTTCAGTCTCTAAATAATGCTTGATTTCATGAGTTTTACAAAAAGAAAAAACTTCCTTGAAGCTAGTAGGAAATACTAGAGTCTATGTCACATAGTTAGTAGAAATTAATCAACAGAAGTAACATTTAATGTTGACTGGAGTATCATTTTTCCAAAAAGAGAATTAAGATTTAAACTTACCTTAAGGGTCATGTTACTGCATGATCCTTCTAAGGCAGGGGTCTCAAACTCAATTTATCTGGGGACTGCAGGAGGCAAAGTCGGGATGAGGTAGGAGCGCATAAGGGATTTCACACAAAAAAAGTCCTCAAACGTCATTATTAACAGTTTTAATTATTTCTATTGAACATGAATAGAACATTGAGTGAAGATTATGAACAGTTCTACTGAACATGACATCTTTTGCCTATTCCTTGCTGCCAGAGACTTGACAGTGCTTCTTCTCACAAATCTGAACCACATTTGGCATTAGAGAGGAAGCAGTTGAGGCCCTCAGTAAGGCTTGAAGATGATTATCATTAAGTCTGGACCTGTACTTTGACTTATTGAAGTTCAATGTGGAGAATAACTTTTCACACAAATATGTGCTCCCCAAAAGGCACATGGTGTGCTTGAACATTCAGGAAAGCTCAGGGAAGCTGGGGTGCAATTCTCTCAAAAATTGCCCATGCATGTCTGCTTTTCCACTAATCTCCCTGAACTTGGCTTTGAGATCAGTGTTGCATTGCAGGTCAGTGAGCTCCATTTGAAGCACAGGAGGGGCATCTTGCACATCGAAGAAAAAGGGGTCTACAAAAATTTGGAAAGTGACTCTGTGCTTTCTGAAGTCTGCAAATCTGTGATCAAATTCCTTCTCTAGCTTAAAAATAGCATCAACATATTTCTCACCACTGAATGGTATGCCTGCATCCACAAGTTCCTTGCATGCTGGGAAATAGCAATGGTTTGTATGAGAGAGCTGGGATTTCCATCACACAAGTTTTGTGAACAACACATAGGCAGCACTGATAAGCTGCCCTGGGCCTTGTAACATCTTGTTTAGTACATTCAGCTTATGTGTGATGTTAACAAGAAAAGCTAAGTCCATGAGTCATTTGTGATCACTCAACTCAGAAACAGCATTCTCATCCTTCTCCATGAAGGCTTTCACTTCTTCTCTCAACTCAAAAAATCTTTTCAGGACATTTCCCCTGCTGAGCCAACCTACCTCCGTGAAATAGAGCACACCTCCATATCTGACTCCATTTCCTCTAATAAAGCAGGGAACCTCCTGTGCTTTAAGCTCCTGGATCTGATTTGGTTGATGCACTTCACAACAACAGACATCACATTGTCACACAGCAGGCATTTACTGCAAAGGGCCTGCTGATGGATAATGCAGTGAAGAGCAATGGCCTTTTCTACACCCTCTTTTCAAGTTTTTTTTGAATAAGTACCACCAGTCCGCTTTTCCTCCCTGTCATCGATGGCGCTCCATCAGTTATTATTCCAACAAACCTCTTCCATGGCAAACCTGCATTCTCAATGGCATCACACAGATGCTGAAATATCTCATTAGCAGTGGTCTGGCCATGCATTGGAATTATTGTGAGCAGCTCCTCTGTCAATTCAAATTTGCAATCAACACCACGGACATAAATTGTGAGCTGCGATGTGTCTGTTATATCTGTGCCCTGGTCAAGAGTTACTGAGTATGCATCAAAACATTTGACTTTCTCACACAGTTGATGATAAATGTCACTTGACATGTCAGAAATGTGCTCTGCCACAGTGTTGGCAGAAAGGCTAAACTGACCTTTCTTTTCCAGACAGATAATACTTGCAGCCTGTAACATGCATTTTTTAAAACAAACTCTCCTTCTGTGAATGGTTTCCCTGCCTTAGCAATCATCTCACTAACCTTGTAACTAGCTTCAACTGATGCAACATTCTCTTTGGTTGCTTTCTTGAAGAAATCTTGTTGCCTCATTAAACATGCTTTAAGATTGGAAACCCACTTGGCTCTCTCATTTCCTTGATATTTTGAACATTCCTTAGAATGTTTAGTTGAATAATGGTGTTTCAACTTGTATTCCTTGTGCACTGCAACTTTCTCTGAGCAAATAAGACATGTAGGGATGCCCCTATGCTCAACAAAGAAATACTGTGTCTCCCACTTTTCTTGAAATTGTCTGTGCTCGTCATCAATCTTTCTCTTCACTGCAGGCTTTGATGAAGTCATGATGAAGGTATGACAAAATATAATTCTGTAATAAACTTCTCTCCCTTCTCTCCTTTCTCTTCCTTAGGCCTCTGATAATGCAAGGGACAGTGGGCAGGAGCAGCGGAAATGACGTCTATGCTAGGCGCAAAGTATTAACGATTATTTGCTTACTGAATATTCGCAATAAAAAATCACATTAGTAAGAAAAAAATCGCAAAAAATCGCATTAAACATTTGCACACTCCGAACGGAACTGTTTAATGCGATTTTTCTCACAAGGAACTTAAAATAGCAATATGGAAGATGTTTCAAGAAGTGAAAAGCAATCTGAACAGAACACAAAGACTGAAATCAGAAAACTCCGAACTGAAATAACAGATCTGAAAAATATGGTGAGAAAAATCGCATGGTCATGATGTATGATCTTTTTGATAAAGTGCTGGATTCAATTTGCTAAAATTTTGTTTAGAATCTTTGCATCTATGTTCATTAGTGAGATTGGTCTGTAGTTTTCTTTCTTGGTGGTGTCCTTGCCATCTTTGGGAATGAGTGTGATATTAGCCTCATAAAAGGAGTTGGGGAGGATTCCTGTTTCTTCGATGTTTTGGAAGAGCCTGTGGAAAAGTGGTAGTAAGTTTTCTCGGAATGTTTGATAACATTCTCCTGTAAATCCATCCAGACCTGGACTTTTGTTCTTAGGGAGTTTCTTAATTACATCTTCAATTTCCTCTGAAGTGATTGGTCTGTTTAGGCTTTCTAGGTCTTCCTTATCCAGTCTCGGAAGATGGTATTTTTCCAGGAACCTGTTGATTTCTACTGGGTTCTCTAGCCTAACTGAGTATAGTTGTTAATAGTATGATCTCATGATATGTTGCATTTCTTGGGGTTCTGTTGTGATTTCTCCCCTTTCATTTATAATCCTACTGATTTGGGTGTTTTCCCTCCTTTTTTGGTGAATTTTGCCAGTGGTTTGTCTATCTTGTTTATTTTTTCGAAAAACCAACTCCTGGTCTCATTGATTTTTTGTGTTGTTTTCTTAGTTTCAATGTTGCTTATTTCTGCTCTGGTTTTTATTATTTTTTGCTTTCTGGCTGTGGTTGGATTTCTTTGCTGTTGTTGTTCCAGTTCCTTGAGGTGATCCTTTAAACTATTGGTTTTGGCATTTTCCTGTTTCTTGACATAGGCCTGTATTGCTATGAGTTTCCCCCTAATTACTGCTTTTGCTGTGTCCCACACGTTTTGACAAGTTGTCTCTTCATTATCGTTTGTCTCAAGGAATCTTTTTATTTCTTCCTTGAGTTGCTCTTTGATCCACCTGTTGTTGAGGAGCATATTGTTTAATCTCCAGGTATTAGTTTTTCTCCATTGCTTCTTCTTGCAGTCAATGTTGACCTCTGTTGCATAGTGATCTGATAGAGTGCTTCTAATGATCCTTACCTTTGTGATCTTATACAGATTAGATTTGTATCCCAAGACATGATCTATTCTGGAGAATGTTCCATGTGGGCTTGAGAAGAATGTATATTCTGTTTTCTGGTGGTGGAGGGTCCTATATAAGTCTATTAGCCCTAGAGCTTCTAATTTTTCATTTAGGGCTCTTATTTCTTTGCTGTTTTTCTGTTTGGTGGATCTATCCAGTGGTGATAGTGGGGTATTGAGATCTCCCACTATCACCACGTTTCCCTTCATGTATTTCTCCAGGTTTGCGAGCAGTTGCTTCACATATTTTGCTGGCTCTACATTAGGTGTATTAATATTGACCAGGGTTAGTACTTCTTGATCTAGTGTTCCCCTGAGTAATAAGCAGTGACCATCCTTGTCTCTGATCACATTCTTGAGGTTGAATGCAATTTTGTCTGATATAAGAATGGCTGTGCCTGCTCTTTTTTGTTTTCCATTGGCCTGAAAAATTATTTTCCATCCTTTTATTCTAAGCCTGTGCTTATCCTGTAGTTGTAGGTGTGTTTCTTGCAGGCAGCAGAAATCCGGTTTATGTTTTCTAATCCAGTCCTGTACTATGTGTCTCTTAATGGGAGAGTTTAGTCCATTTACATTTAGGGAGATTATTGAGAGAGAAAACTGTTGTGCAGTTGTGTTGTGTAGGGTGGTTTTTGTTACAATCGGGGGTTTGGATTGTGTAATTTGTCTCTGAGTAGTTCATTTAGGATCGGCTTTGTTTGCGCAAATAATGTAAGATCCTTTTTTTTTGAGAATGTTTTTATTCTGTCCTCCCAAATGAATGAGAGTTTTGCTGGGTATTGGACCCTCAGTTGGAAATTATTTTCACTCAGGCATTTAAATATGTCGTTCCATTCTCTTCTTGCTTGGATTATTTCAAATGGGAGATCTGGTTTGATTCTTATGTCCATTCCTTTGTACTTGATGGTTTTTTTCTCCCTTATTGCTTTAAGGAGTTCATTCTTCTCATTGTTTTGGGCCATTTTGATTACTATATTTCTTGGTGTTGGTTTATTAAGGTCTATTTTATTAGGGACTCTCTTCACTTCCGGGATTTGCAGTGGAGCTTCTTTCCAGAGGGTGGGAAAGTTTTCTGCTATTACCTCCCTGACTACTTGTTCTTCCCCTTTCCCTATTTCCTCCCCTTTGGTATACCTACAATCCTTAGGTTGTTTCTTTTGTCTTTGTTCAATAAATATTGGACTTTTTCTTCCAGTACTTTGCGTTTTATTTCCTTGTTGGCTTCTTGGTTGCTTTTTGCTTGCAGTTTTCCTTCGAGTTCTTCTATGTGCTTTTCCAACTGTGTGATTCTGCTCATGTGGCTTTCTGCCTTGTCTTTTATTTCCTTCAATTCTCTTTGTATGATTTCTTTCATGTCTTGCAGTATATTTTCTTTTAGTTGGTTTATTTGTACCTCCATGGATTTGTTGTACTCTCTGGCTAGTGATTCTCTCATTTCCTTCACTATAGCTTGCATTTCCTTTCTCATGATTTCTTTTAAGCCTTCCTCTGTTGGGTCTGTGCGTTTTGGTGGTTTTGGGAATTTGTTAGGATTTCTCTCCAGGTTCGCAGGTGTTGAGGTCTTCCTTAGTCTACCCATATTTCTTTTCATTTATTGGTTTGGTTTGGAGTGCAGTTTCTTCAGATTTCAACTCGATTTTGAGTTGGGTGAGGTCAGTGAGGTTTGGCCCCTCTCACTTATTCCAGTGCCAGTGCAGTCTCAATTACCCTCTCCCTCTACCTAGCAGCCGGTGCAGTTCCACTCCCGGCCACAATGGATGAGGGCGCTGTTGAGCCTGGCTCCCTCAGCTCCTCCCCTACCTAGGAGTTCCCGACCCCTCAGGAAGCGCCCACAAGTTCCCTCTAGCACTTTGGGTCCAAGTTCCAATTCAGGGTTCAGTGGGGGGCAGGTTATCTTTAGTTTGCCCACAATCTCCAGGTGGTGAAGCATGCACAGAGGGTTGTGGAAGGGAAGCAGATCTTAGCTCAGCTATGTTGCCAGTATGTAGGTGAAGGGGGGAGGGTGGCGACCAGCTCAAAGTGCCTAGGTATGTTTGCACTGCAGTGCTGGGAGGGAGGGTGGAAGAGGGTGGAGCTCACCTGCTGGTTCTTGGGGGTCCTGGGTGACCACAAAGCTCAGGCGGGAGGGAGGAAGGGGATGGAGTTCACTTACCAGACCCCAAGATCCTGGGCGACCAGGCGCAGCTGGAATGGAGGGAGGAGGGGAGTGGGGGCTCTCCTACCGGTCCCCAAACTCCTGGGGGACTAATCGCAGCTCGGGCAGAGGGAGGAAGGGGATGGAGTTCACCTGGGTCCCCAAAGCCCTGGGCAACCACGCCGCAGCTAGGGCAGGAAGGAGGAGACTAATGCAATTTTTATTACGATTATTCGGTAAGCGAATAATTATGAATACTGCGATATTGGAAGGCTGGCTGTGGGCCACAAAATGTTGTATGGAGGGCTGCAAACACGAGTTTGAGACCCCTGTTCTAAGGTCTATAACTTGTGTTATAGACCTGAAGATTTCTTGCACTAATCATGATTAAAATAAAATATAATGAAAATGACGAGTACAATTTGAGTGTTTTCTCATCGTGATGACACTCTTTGAACATCTTTCTTGGAAACAAGCCTCCAAGCATCAGAACTACTTCAAGATATTGTACTTATTTATAAACTTAAATATAGTTTTAATTTGATAGCGTGATAGAGAGCCTGAATTCCATTTACTTATTGCATTAATTTTGAGGAAAATTTATCAGGTACATAATTTATGGGTTCATTAATTTTAGTTTACTTTGAACATCTTGGTTCAAAGCATCATAATCATCTTTGAAGTATGTTTTTATTGGAAATGAAGGATAAGGAGGTATTTGGATCAGTATGTATGTGTTAGGGTCTATCTAACTTATTCACTCATCACCTTTCTCTTTTTTATTTTGGTATGATGCTTAGCAAAATATATGTGTAAAAATATATGTCTTCTTGATAAAATTCTAAGTGTGTAAAGCAGTATTATTGTTAACAGGAGACATAATTTGGGACATATCTTTCGAAATTGTTTATGCCATTGTCTACAACCAT
Organism: Crocidura indochinensis; assembly: GCA_004027635.1. Taxonomy (NCBI): domain Eukaryota; kingdom Metazoa; phylum Chordata; class Mammalia; order Eulipotyphla; family Soricidae; genus Crocidura; species Crocidura indochinensis. The sequence continues at coordinate 27,151 of PVKC010004529.1, read as the reverse complement.
CTCTTTCTTTCTCCTCCTGCTGAAACCTCCATTTTCCTTTCTATATGTAGGGACTTGTTTCTCTCAGAGACCTCTCCTGGAGAGAATCATACTCCATCTAGCTCTCAGTACTGGTCCTTTCATTTTTTGCTTTTATTTTTATGCCCTCCAGAGTGAAAACTTGCATCTCCAAGAAACACCTGCACTGCCCAGTTAGTCTTGCTTTAGTCACAGTAGCCGAGATATGCAGATATCCAAGTATTTGCCAACATGTGAAATTGTGGTTCACACACTCATCTTGTACGTAATCGAAAACATATTTTCCATGGAATGTTGCTTCAAATCTAAAAGGAAAAACAGAACTCAGAGTATCTTTGAAAATTCCTGGCTTTAATACATATATCTTCTCTGAGATATCATATAAAACATATATACCACACACCCATACACATGTACTACGTAAAGAGCTGATGTGGGATTCAGGTACTTGCTGAAGCAAAGATTCTCAGCTCCAGAAGAAGGCATATCACTAGCAAAGAACTGAGTGCTAGAATATAGGCTTCTTCTTTTCTGATGCTACCACTCAGCTGCTCTGTGGTGCCTGTGGGAATCACTGCAGTAAAGCCAGTGCCATTGTCATCTTTGCCACTTCTGTCCAGCAGGATGGGTTGCAAAGGAGGAGGCAGGCTGGGTGGTTTGACCAGGGAGCAACTAAGCCTTGATTGCCAGGCACAAAAGGCCACTGGGCTTTTGTTAAGTGCATCCTCAATTCTTCCTCCCTTCTTCCCCCATTTCTACTATGTGCTTTGAGTTGGCACAAAGGATGGGCTGTTAGCACTTCTGTGGGGACAGAAGAGATGGGCTGGAATGGGACAACAGCCATGAGACTTGGGTATTTTCTGCTCTGCTAGGCAGGATTCTCCCTGCCAGGCTGTGTGTGTGTGTGTGTGTGTGTGTGTGTGTGTGTGTGTGTGTGTGTATTTAAGTGCGGTATAGCCTCCATAAGTCTGAGTCTGAACTTTTTCTACCTAAGATCTGAACTCCCCCTACGCTCGCTTTTCTCAGGATAGCACCCAGACCCTCACAAATTCAGTGTTTGCATTTATGGGCCAATTTCCCTTGGGTGACCTTTCCAAAGACAGGCTGACAGCACCAAAGACATGCTCAAGATTTTCTCATCCACTGTGAGTGTGAGCATCACCAGTCAGGCTCATCTCTTGTGTCAGTCACCAGGGCAAGAGTCTCCGAATTCTCATAGAAGTCACTCAAAGGCAAGGCAGAGTTTTTATTTGCAAGTGCAAGATTGTATTGGAGCTTATTGGTGGGTGGTGACTCACACCCTCTAAGTGTGTGAGGGAAAATCCAGATGGGATGGGGTGGGGGGGTACTACTATATTCCTGAGCCGCTTCCTGCTTCCTTCCTGCTTCCTTTTGTCCTGCACCTCAGTTCACATAGGGACAAGGTCACTCCTGAGGTGCCTCCAAAGGAGAGAGGTGACTGCGCGGGCTGGAGTAGCCTCCTGCCTTGGAGGAAAGATCTTGAAAACTGTTCCCTTGAAAGCTGAGGTCTGTCAGTGCTCATCTGACTCTGCCCCCACCCCACAAGCCCACAGGGGGTTGTATATTAAAATGGTTATGCATAGACTTCTGTGATCCTAAGCATGACTCACTGAATTGCTGTGCCTGATAGACAAATAGACCATGTCACTCCGGCCACTGCTTCCCAGTTTAATTTCACAATTTCTCCCTTACCTGCAGCATAGCTCATCCCCTGACCAGAAAATGAGACACTTAAGAGTTATATAGGTATGAAGTGAATGCCAAGGAACACTCCAGCTCCTTTTTGTCCCAGTGTGACTGACAACCCAGGCAACCTGAGTCTGTTTTCTGCTTCAAGAAGGAGTCCTTGCTATTAAAATTAACTTTGGAGTTTCTCCTTCCTCACAGGTCTTGACAAGCATTCTAGCATTGTTTATGGAAGCTCCTGGCTCTTTCTTGTTGTAGTGCGAGAATGACAGTTGTGCTGGTGACTCCCCTCCCAAATAGCACTTAAATGTTCTAATCTCTGATTCCACAGAAAGCACTGCAAAGAATAATCTTTTTTTTTTTTTTTTTTTTTTGTTTTTGGGTCACACCCGGCAGTGCTCAGTGGTTACTCCTAGCTCCATGCTCAGAAATTGCTCCTGGCAGGCACGGGGGACCATATGGGGCACCGGGATTTGAACCGATGACCTTTTGCATGAAAGGCAAACGCCTTACCTCCATGCTATCTCCCGACCCCCAGAATAATCTTTTGTGTTCATCCTTTTACATGCCGGGAAGCTGCCAGATTGCTCTGTGGATATCCTACTCCTCCCACTCAGATAAAGGACTGCTGCCCCTCTGCCCTCTGCCATGGGAGCATGATTGACAACTAAGAATTGTGTTGAAGTTACACAGTGTGATGGACTCATATCCACAGCCACTGTGGAGAATCACCTATCAGGACAATAAACAAATATTCATCATCTCTCATGGCAATCCAGTGTATGATGACACTTAAAACTCACTGTCTTAGGATGTTTCTGCTATTCATTAGGTGTGCTATGTATTGGTTTAATCCACATTGAATTTGGTTTTCAGTAAAGGACATGACTATTATTTCCAACAAGTCACTCAGATATTCATGAAAAACACTACAAAGTTGAGAGCTCATATATCTGCCAACACCATCCATCTTTCTCACAGTTTCACTCTCCAGTTCTGAGTTTGTTCCTAGATGCCACAGCTGAGGGAGACCACGAAGTATCTGTCCAACATGTTTTTTTCTTGGCCTGAACCACACCTGGTGATGTTCACGGTTTCCTTCTGGCTCTGTGCTCAGGGGTCACTCCTGGTTAGGTTTTAGTTACTATGAAACAACAAATTTACTATGAAATGGTTGAGTCCCTACATTGGCTCCTTCACCAGTGCCCACTTCCTGCCACCAATGAACCCCCCTGTTTGCTTCCATCTACTGCTAGCAATCTGCTTAGAGAGGTGCTTTTGATTTATTTATTTGGTTTTGGGTCACACCCAGAGGTGTTCAGGAGTTATTTCTGGCTCTGCACTCAGAAATCACCCCTGGAAGTTTCAGGGGAATATATGGGATGCCAGGGATCGAACCTGGTCACTTGCATGCAAGGCAAACATCCTACTAACTGTGCTACGGCTCTGGACCCTGAGGTGCCTTTTTAAAAAAAAAACTTTTGCATTGTGGTTTCCAACAGTGTTGCTGAAATTGTGTCAGACATGACACTTTTCCACTTTTCAGTACACCTCCTCTCAATTGAATGTTTTTAATTGACATTGAAATTGAAATATACATTGTCCATCCCTGTCCTGTCCCCCAATTCCCTCAGGTGGCCCATTTTCATTTCGAACATCATTCCTCATGTTCTTTGTTTCCATGGTCTTTGGGTATTTGATATCCCTCCATTATGTCTCTTTATGCCCCATAGAAGAGAGATCACTCAGTATTAGTCTCTCTCCCTCTGACTAAATTCATTCACCTGATCCTCTCAGGTCCCTCCATAGAGCAGCAAATTGCTGAGTAATATTCCACTGTGTAAATGTACCATGTTTCCTGTCCACTCCTCTGTTCTTGGATGCTTGGGTGGTTCCCAGATTCTGGCTGTTGTGACTAGTGCTGTGAAGTATATAGGGGTGTAAATGTCTTCTCTCCATTTTGTTTTTGGCTCCAAGAATTTGAGTTTTGGGATCAAATGAAGCTCAGTTCCAAAATGTGCTTGCCTATTCATTGGCTTGGGGGTCCTGGCAGTGAAGTTCTCTCTGGTCTTTCTGAAGAATTCTGCCTTTAGCCCGGCATCCCACTGATCTATCCCCTGGGCATGCTTGATAGGAACTGACCAGTAGTAGATGGGTGTTTCTGGGGTACCCCTGTTATCTTGTTATCCTGATTGGCCCAGGAGGCTCAGTAGGACTTTGGGTCCTCCCTGGGAGCTACAACGGGCATCTTCCACTGTTGGCATTCTTGAACCCCAAGTATCTATCTCTTATCTGTGCCCAACTGCAGCAACTGTTCGGGTATCACGGCACATCAGAGTGTCCAGAGCATCATCCACATCCAGAGCATCATTCACACACATCACAGTCATCCACATCATCATCCTCCACATCAGCATCATTTGCATCCTGGCATGACAGAGTGCCTGGAGCAGCCTTGGTTTGAAGCCTCATATTCCATGCATTCCTTTCTCTCTCTCTCTTTCTCTCTCTCTGTTTCTCTCTCTGTCTCTCTCTCTCTGTGAGTCTTCTGTCTTTGTCTCTCTGTCTCTCTCTCTCCCTCCTTCTCACCCTCTCTCTTTCATCTCACCTCCTGTTCCCTACGTGGGCAAGGGTAAAACATTCTTTGTGCAGATTGCAGAGCTCTCTCTGCACGATCTTGCCCTGGGCTGGCTCCTTCTCAGCTCTCTGCATGAGGAACCCATTTGACTTTCACAGTTCCCTCCTCAGCTCCCCCCTGCCCTGATGGTTTTTTCTACTCCTTCCAGCTGCATATTCACGAGCTGTTTTTATTTACATATTTGACCTTGTTCTCTACGCTTTAGCTTCAAGCTATTAACATTTCACTTTTCCCCTTTCCTAAAGAGACAGGGCATGAGAAAAATACTAAAAAGCAGAAGCAGAGAAAGATGACAGAAATAGCCCACTATCTAGAAACACTAACTATTTTGAAAGGCTCTTTTCGGATATCTTTATCATCATGCTTTTGCATAGTACTTAACTATAGACTTTGTGCATTGTTATTCCCCCCAAGCATCACATAATAATAATAATTTCCACACAATATTAAAATTTTATTACATGAGGATTTTTAATGACTAAATTATAGAGGTTGCATAGTTAGAGAATTGTGTTCAACATTGGCGGTTGATGACAACAGCATGGCACATACACTTGTGCGTGTCGCCTCTCCATAATGCATTCTCAGGTTTCAAGCAGCTTAAAGATAAATGTTCATTATTTAGCATGATGACTTTGCCATTCCTGATTGATATGTATTACCCAGTGTTTGCAGTTTGGACATGGGTGGATTCTTTTCTGAGGCCTTTGTCTTTCAGAGAGTTTATATTTTTTCATGTAGAAGAAATCACTTGGTTGTGTGGCAAAACCTGGATCACATCCAGGCCCTGTCTATTTTAGACTTCAGAGAATTCTGACTATTCTTTCTTGGCAGGTAAAGTTTTATGGGTTAATACCTGGTTGGTTTCAGAATTTCCCTGCAGCCCCTTCCCTTACCCCCATGCCCTTGAAAAAATCAAAATTGTCTAGGATATAGTTAAAGTCAACTTTTTAATTATTCTTTCTTCCAGACTCTGGTGCCAGACCATGAGATTCTGGACAGTGCTCGGTGCTGCTGTGCTCAAACCTCATGCTTCAAAGGTATCTTTAAGGTGGCTTCTTGTGCAGAACTGAGGCCAGGCCCAGGTGCCCTGGCTTCTGCCTTGGCTCCCCTCACAGCTCCCACTCAAATGTCTGTTTTCCTGTAGTGTGTGTCTGATGATGTCCCAACTTAGGGACTTGAGCATATCCCCCCCACCCCTCCCCTGCTCATGGCTGAAGCTTCACTTACTGAAATCTTGCTCCTGACCTTTTAGCAATAGAAGGGAGACATGGGGGGAGGGGATAGATGAGCCAGAAAAAATTCCAGTGGGGGTCCTCTGGGGGAGATGAATCCTTGGAGTGTTCTCACAGCTCCGCAGCCCCCTCTCTGTGTCTCTTGTGAAAAGACAGATGTTGGCCAAGCTGAAAGGAGGGTCCTACTGTGGTTGGCAAAGCCTGAAGAATTGTCCCTTTCTGTGTGTAGACTCAGGTGTTCCGTCTGCTGGAACCACATCATTGTCTCTACTTGCAGTGTCTTCTCAGAGCCTCCGTCAGAACCTCAAAGGTCAGCTTGTGGCGATTTGTCTCGCTATGCAGAGGTGCTTCCCTGTGTGGTGGGATGTGGGTGGAGAGACAGGAGCCAGGTTCTCAGCACAGCCAATAAAGCCATTTTCAGATGGACAAGACAATGTCTATGCATGAGAGCCCTGAAGGGGGTGGAAGAGAGACAGTGTGGCCTGATACGGAAGGCAGTCTCAGTGCTGGCCCATAACTGCTTTGTCTTTTCTCACAGAGCAGGATTGTCCTTCCAGTCATGGATCCCCACATTAGGCTCCAGTCTTTGCATCACTGTCTGTCTCACTCTGACCTGGTTTTGTGGGTGGCGACAGATACCTCCCTTTGGGGGCATTTGGGTTTCTCAGGAGTGGAACATTGTTGTGGATAGGATGTGTTTGTACTTACGTTGTCCCCAACAATGAAACTCATCTATGTTTGTTCTTGTCCAGGGTGGCTTCTGCTCTGGAATGGCTCCAGGCTTTGAGAGATGCCAGTGAATGCATGCCTTGGTGTGTCCATAGTCTGTTGCTAGCCTCCTGGGTTGCTACTGTAGAGGTCAGAGCCAATGTTCTGGAGCAGCAGAGCACAGTGGAGGTGGAGGTGACCCCACTCTCCCAGGTGGGAGCTGGGCGTGTGACCGTGGTGGTTGCCTGCACCTGCTTCCTCAGAACGTGTTTCTTTTTCCCAAGTTAATCTTGCATCCTGGGGGCTACCACTTCCCATAGTTTACACAGAAAATCTGAGAGAATGAATAATTTTTTAGACATCCAAGAGCAGCAAACATTTAGACTAAGCAGTTAAGGGAAAGAGCCTTTTTTTTTTTTTTTTGGGTTTTGGGCCACACCCGGCGATGCTCAGGGGTTATTCCTCGTTGTCTGCTCAGAAATAGCTCCTGGCAAGCACAGGAGACCATATGGGACACTGGGATTCGAACCAACCACCTTTGGTCCTGGATCGGCTGCTTGCAAGGCAAACACCACTGTGCTATCTCTCCAGGCCTGGAAAGAATCATTTTTAATAGCATCCAAGAGTCATATGTACATGGAATGGAAAGAAGAGCCATAAAGGATCAAACTCCCTTGATGCCAATTTCAGGGATGTTGGCAGCACCAGAACAAGGCATTGGTTGGTGGTCACTCTGCCTGGATGGACCATCATCTATCTCCTTCTGGTGCAGAATGAAACTTCACATCCTGAAAGTTTCAATTTTTCCTGAATGGAGATGGTCGTGCACAGCATAGCCAGCCAGACTCTGCTGGGCTTTGAATTATCCATGGAACACAGTAAGAATTTTTTTTTTTTTGGTTTTGGGTCACACCCGGCAGTGCTCAGGGGTTACTCCTGGCTCCATGCTCAGAAATTGCTCCTGGCAGGCTCGGGGGACCATATGGGGCACTGGGATTTGAACCGATGACCTTTTGCATGAAAGGCCTTATCTCCATACTATCTCCTGGGCCCCAGAAAATTCTTAAATTATGCGGAAGAAGTTGACTAGGAAGGAGGAAGGTGTTTGAGAAGGACAGAAGAGGGCAGAAAGGCTTCTTGTGATAAACCTTGGCACAGAACTTCTCTCCTTGGACAGTGTGGTACTAGCTGAGGAGGAGACATTGCTTTGTGAGGAGAATTGAGAGTTGAAAAAGAGCAGTGTGGAGCTTCCTATTGTTGGGAGATGGGGTGTGTTGGGGGGATGGAAACAGTTCTCCCCATAAGGGTGAAATTGCTGTTCACACAGTGTGAGTGTGATTCTGGTACAGCAGCCTTAAGAGGTTAAATAAGAAAAGTAGGAGCCGTAGAGATAGCATGGAGGTAAGGTGTTTGCCTTTCATTTAGAAGGTCATTGGTTAGAATCTGGGCAATCCATATGGTCTCCTGAGCCTGCCAGGAGCTATTTCTGAGCGTGTAGCCAGGAGCAACCCCTGAGCGCTGCAGGGTGTGACCCCCCCCAAAAAAAACAACAGCAACAAAAAAAGAAAAGTATATTTTAGACATTCTAAATGGACATCTTTGGACTTTGGAATGAAAGGAATAATTTTACATAAGAAAAACATCTTTGATTTTGAACAAATAAAACCTTTTTTCCCCCTTTTTTATTTTTTTAGTTTGGGGTCATACCTGGCAATGCTCAGGAGTTAACTCCTGGCTCTGCACTCATGAATCACTCTCAGCAGGCTGAGAAGACCATTTGGGATGCCAGGATTGAACCCAGGTTGGTCACATAAAGGCAAGAACCTTACCTACTGTACTATATCTTTAGCCCCAAAATAATACACTTTATATAAAAGGAAGATCTTTTGTCTCAGTCGATGTCTTTTTTGATCAAAAAGATCAAAAGAGATCAAGAAATCAAAATGATTCCAGAAAAGATTTCCCTAAAACCCCACTACTATGGCTGCATTTGTCTCCAATTGAGAAAGACCTAAAATTTCAATAACATAAAAAAAACAAACAAAGAAAACAACCCAGTAGCAGAAAATGGGCAGGAGATAAATAGGCAGAAGACAGAGCCAAAGTTAAGGTTCAGGCTGAGGGTTACAGCTCTCCAAGGTCATAGTTTGACTTCACTTTATTTTCCAGGATGAACATTCTCACTGATGAGTTTTGCAGCTGCTGTGAATGCCTGAAGTATCTTTTCTGCATTGTGGTTTGGGTTCCTAGGGTGTATCTCTAGCAGTGATATTGCCGAGTTATATGCTAATGCGGAAATGTGCCCCTGTGAAGGCTGTTGGATGTTGCATGGCTGAAACTTTGTGACCAAGGTGCTTAAAGAAAGTAATTAATAAAAAAATGACTTCTCTCAGAATAAATTCCACCTCCCTTGAATACTTCTTAAGTTGAAAACCCTGTTCTTGAATGTTGGCAGGGGATAAATGGTAATAGTAATCCTCTTCCTATATCTGTCTTTGGTTATATGGCAGTCATGACTAAACTTTTCCTGTTGAGATGCAGTGTCATGATCATTATTTCCTGAAGTTCTCTGTGTACTGGTGTTAGGTATTCCATGCCAGGCAATAGGCTGCCTACCCATGGGGAGGACTGCCCTTGATCTTAGAGTCTATCTGATCCATGTATTTTCTGTTTCTCTGATCACTTCAATAGATTGTTGGGCAGAAGACTACCGTCCCCTTTTCCTTTCCTTGAATCCTCCTTCCAGTCATTTCTCAGTCTACTGACTCTGGAGCTGGCAGCTTGGGGCACCCAGGGATGCCAGGAAATCTGGACCAAGTGTCCCTCCAGTCTCTCATGCAGGCTGGCACCTGTCCTCCTGCAGACAGGGCACAGATACAAATCACTGATAGCTTCTGCCTCAGTAACTGTCCAACTTCCTCTCCAAACTCCGAATTTCTTTTTTTCTTGTTGTTGTTGTTGTTGGTTTTTGGGCCACACTAGGTGATGTTCAGGGGTTACTTCTAGCTATACACTCAGAAATCGCTCATGGATTCGGGACCATATGGAATGCCGGGACATAGAACCACGATCCTTCCTTGGTCAGCCACGTGCAAAGCAAGCACCCTACCACTGTGCCACTGCTCCGGCCGCACTTAATCTGTTTTAATACACACCTTAGCCTGCTGTTACTTTGGGATCCTTAATACTCTGAGTACAAAGGTGACATGTTTGCTGTCATGGTGGCTTTTATGCCTTGGGCGTTCAGAAAACTCTGGTAGCTTGAAGTAGTTTCCTGCTGTGTACCTGTACCTCAGTTTCTTTGTCCACATTAGGGTTGGGTCTGGTTCTTGCTACTGAGAACAGTGCTTCTGTGAGCCACTTCAGGTTTCCTCCCATCCTGAAATTTCTTTCTTGGGCCATCATTTTACTTCGCCAGTGTGTGAGCAGGCTTTTTTTTTTTTTTTTTTTGCATGCTGTTTTTCTTGATGAGGAATGCTATTGATTTTGGTGCATTATTTTATAACCCATCCATTTGTTTCTCTGGAAGCTGATGAGTAAACAGCCACTACCTGTGTTGGGTGAGCACTTAAAATGCCTTCAGCATTTGCAGAAGCAGACAAGCGAAAGAGAATCTGAGATTTTTCTTTGATGCTTGTTAAATTTTCCTTTACAAAAATGTTGCCTTTGTTATCTCTTTGGTGCATGGCTCTTGTTTGATGTAGGGAGGGGCTATGTAGCCCAGCAACATTGTCATGATGAATTATGTCCACCCAGATAGAGCTCTATTATTGCTATTAACATAATCAACCCCCTCTTAGTTGATGGTGGTCACAGCTTGTCAGAACTTTGTTTGAGCATCTTTAGCTTGCTCCTTGGAGGTGGGGGAAGTAGATTTGGGCTGCAGGCACCCCAGGTAGGTGGCAGTGGAAGTGTGACCAGCGGGTGCTTTTCCCAGTTCTAATCTGGAACAATCATGCACTTTTTTTCCCCTTTTGTTTATAAGGCCACACCCAGCAGTGCTCAGGGATTACTATTGAAACCATTGTGACTTACAAAGTCCTTCATAGTTAGATTTCAAACATACAATGAATCAGGGTAATCCCACCACCAGTGTTAACATCCCTCCACCAATGATCCCAGAGTGCATCCTATACCAACACCCTTTGTGTCCTGGCCTGCCAGTATAACAGGCCTATTTTAAGTTCAGATTGTTAAAGTTTGGGTCTCTTGATTCAATTGATTCAATTCAATCAATTGTTGTTGATTTTGGCTTGGATATTTAGCTCTATTCTTTTTTTTTTGGTGGACAATATTATAAACTTTATTGTTTTGTATTAAGTGCTTTTATTAAATATAATTTTTATTTTGATCATAGTGACTTACATATTGTTGACAATAATATTTTAGGTACATATTTACATAAAATTAGTGGGATTCCCACTACCGATTTTGTCCTCCCTATACCTCCGTTTTCATTCTACCTCCCATATCCTCCTCCCTCACCCCCGGGGCTGCTAGAATATGTGTTCCCCTCTGTACCTAGTTTACTACTTAGTAGTCTTGCACCTGTTTATTCTTGGTGCCTCCCTTATTTCCCCCTCTAACTGGGAGACAGGATTAGATAGCTCAAGTTATGTGGTTTTGTTTGGAGAGAAGAAAAGAAATAAACTGGGAAAAAAGTCTAATATGCCAAAAATGGGCAGAATCCTTCTAGAGGCTCTCATTCTTGGTTTGAGAGAGGAAGGAGAAAAAGAAGGTGAAACACCCCAACAGTACAAAAAGAAGTGTCAAATATCCAGTGAGCACTCCAACAATACCGATAGCACCACAAGAAAAAAAAAAAAAAGAAAAGAAAAAAACATGGCAAGGCACATAAAGAAAGGGAAGAAAAGAAGGAAAAAATAAATATAAATGGGATAACTTCAATAACCACACCAAAACAAAGAAATAAACAAGAAGTAGATAGGTAAATAAAAATAAGAAAAATAATAAAGAAAATGAATATATAAAAAGAATAATATATAAAAAATAAATTTTTTTTTTTGGTTTTTGGGTCACACCCGGCAGTGCTCAGGGGTTACTCCTGGCTCCATGCTCAGAAATTGCTCCTGGCAGGCACGGGGGACCATATGGGGCACCGGGATTTGAACCGATGACTTTTTGCATGAAAGGCAAATGCCTTACCTCCATGCTATCTCCCGGGCCCCATAAAAAAATGTTTTGTGCTTTTTGCTTTTTTTTTTTTTTTTACCTCCTGCACTGCCACAGTAAATATTGGGGTCATTGTAAAAGGAATGCACTTGGCCTAAGAGATATGGGGTTTCTCCACTCTTGGAGAGTATATTGTCATGGGATTAACTATAGACTCCATTCAGGTTCATTTACTCTCCTGGTGTTTGCTCCGTCCTAGGTGATACAATCAGACCTCTGTATCTAGAGATCTCAGTATCTGCACAGGTCCAGGAGTGGGACTTATGATGAAGTCTTTCTTTGTGGTTCTCGAAGTTCTGTTCCCTCAGTATCATTTTAATTCATCTTCTGTGGTTGGTGATCTTGGTCTTGCACTGATCCTATGATGGAATCTAGGATAGCATCTTTCATTGTGTTTCCAGAAGCCCCATTTCATTGCAATTGTCTCAGCCAGACCTTTGGAACTGGGGATCATCGTGGTTGTGCAGGTTGTAATTCAAACCCTAGACTAGGGCCCAAGATTTTTGGTCCCAAGATATATACAGTCCAGTCATGGTTCTAGCAGTCAGTCATCTGTAAATCACGATCTTGGCTTTTGGACCAATCAAAGGGTGATAAGTCTTCTGATTTTTTTTTTTATCGTTAGCTGGGAGGTAGGTCTATCCTTTTTTTTTTTATCTCCACCAGTACACCTGAGACTACTTAGTCTTGCCCCCATCCTTTCTCCCCCACTTCTTAATTTTATAGAAAAGTGTAAAAATATGAGGTAAAATGAAGTAACTTGTGTCCCAAGATTCTATGAAAAAGGCAGGAGCCCCTATCTAAAAGATTAAAAAGGGATGGCAATTTATTTGCATAGGTGCAGCAAAAGTTGGGGCATATAGAAAGAAAAAAACCTTTGGCCTAAAGACAGGGTTTCTCTACACATGTAGTATCCTGCCATAAGACCAACTACAGGCTACGGGCATACTAATTTGTCTAATCGTAATGTTTTTTTTTTTTTTTTTTTGGTTTTTGGTTTTTGGGTCACACCCAGCAGTGCTCAGGGATTACTCCTGGCTCCATGCTCAGAAATCGCTCCTGGCAGGCACGGGGGACCATATGGGGCACCGGGATTCGAACCAATGACCTTTTGCATGAAAGGCAAACACCTTACCTCCATGCTATCTCCCGGGCCCCTTTTTTTGCTTTTTTTTTATGATCCCAAGAAATTTCTCAATAATGGTTGTCATAGTCAGGTAAAAGGTTGCTTTTTGCAAAGAAGAAACTCAGTTGAATTTTTTTTGTTTTGACTTAGTGTTTATTTTTCCTCCCCACTGGAAGCCCTACCAAATCCTTTCCTTTCCCAGTAAAATTTGAATCAGGTAGTTCAGGGTATGTGATTCTTGGTTTAGTTGCAATCCATAATGTGCAGGAGAAGATAGTCTCCCCCCACCCCCAACATTCCTTTGTCCTTTATTGATATAGATCTCATGTTGTTTCTATTTCTGCTCCTTTGCATCTTTTCCTAAGATTGTGTGTTATTTGTGATTTCTCTCCCATTGGACTCATTTGGTGACTTCCCAGAGTTAAGCAGACACTTGACATTTCTGATTCCTAGAAGCTGGGTGTCTCAGGAGTCTGTTCTTCACCCATGGATCAGTTCTCTGTACTGTTAGTTCTCTCCTAACCAAATTCCCATGCAGGTTGAATTTCTAAGATCAAAAATTTTCTCTTTTAGACTCACCCAAGTCACTCTACTATTTGCTTGGCTCTGGTGATGCTCCTGTCAGTTTTTGTCCCTCTTCTAACATTTTTAACATCTTCTAATATTGCACACATAGTTTTTCAGTAGAAATTCACTTCTCATCGAAATTCTTAAACAACCCCCCTTGGAAATGTTTCATTATTTTCTGCAGTAAACCACCTTGCTTCACACTTTTCTCAGTCTGCGCTCACCTTCTCTTTTGTCCTTTTTAAAAAATACTGATTAAGACCCCCCCCCATTCATATTTATTCCTTCTATTTCCCACCCATCCCAGAGGCTCCCTGGCAAGGAGATGAGATCATATCCTGCTGCCTCATTCTTTTCATTGTTGACCTCCTCTTTAAAACCTCCAGGAGTGGAAATTCAATGTAATCCTGAGGCTTTTGAGAAGATGAGCCAGGTATCTCTAGAGGAGGGCACAAGATAAGCTCTGCTTCCTCGGTGGTGAGGGCATTAAGTAGAACCTAATCTCTTTCATCATGAAATTAAAATGCAATTATAGAAAAATGCTTAGATTATTTTCTTTAATGCCTGATAAGAATAATTTATCCGACAAGAGCCATCAGAGTTCAGGCTGTATTGTCAGAGTCTGGCTTGGAGCAGATTCAAGGCCACTCTGCAGTGTGAATGCAAACCCAATGTGATAACCTTTGTGATAAAGTGCAGGGATAATTGGGCACAGCTCTCCAGAATACAGAGAAGCCACAAGTCAAGAAAGTGTGGGCTTGACTTAAAATGAACAGTCTCAGGTTCATTTTTAATTTATGAGGATTGCTATAATTTTATGGCATAGTAAAGGAAGAATTTGTGTGGATTTATATGTACACCTGTTTCTGTGTCCACTGCCACACATAGTATTAAAATAGTTTAACAGAGTATCAGTTTAAAATTTGGGACTTCTAACTTCCTGTAACTTCTTAATAGAATGGGCATGTCAAGGACATCCCACTGTACCTTGCACATGACTCTGCACTCAAGAGGAATCAGTCCTGGTGCTGCTGGAGAGACACTCTATAGAATGTTGGGGATTGAATTGGAGTTGGCCATGTGCAAGGGAAGGACCTCAGTTTGCACTACTTCTTTCACATCCTGAGTCAGTAACAGGTTAAATAGACAGACACTAAAAACTTCATTGCTTATCTAAAGTTCAAATAGAATTGTAGGGTCTATGTCTTGTTTCCTGCACCTGACAACCCTATACCAGAGCTATTTTAAAGGGAGCCTATGAAATGTTATATTTAAATAGTTTATTATTACAGAATTTGTAATATTTTGGCCTCAAAACTTATTGAGAGCAAGAAACATGATTCTTACTGGATAAATCAATTGTTTTGTTGAATAAAGGTTAGGTGTTATGAGTGGTCAGTGATTTTTATAACAGTATTTTTTTTATCTGAGATGCACTTTTTATGAGAGAGAAAAACTCTGTACTTATTAACCAAGATTAAGCACTCTCTTTCTTCCTTTGGCATGCTTATGTGTTATACTGCAGATTTTAATTTCTACCTGATTTATGTATTTTTATGTACACAGCCACATTTCTCTTTGCTAATACCAACATCATGAATTTGCAGAAACACGAGCACTGGTGATATTTCAAACATCACTTAATATATGCAGCAGCATTTTTTTTTAACTGCACTGAGGTCTCTTGGGCCCTGGCAGGGTCCTAAGCACAGAGCCAAGAGTAAGCCCTGAGAAATGTCATGTTGTTAGGGGAAAATTTATGAAAATAGATGTTATAATAACTGAGATAGATGATAGATGCCTGTAAAACCTTTCCCTACCCCCACCTTGATCAGATATGGATGCCTGTTGGGCCTTTCTCTGTCCTGCCTTGGATCCCCCTTGATCTGGTATTTCACCTTGAGATATCAATGGCCTGCTGCCTGGGTAACCATCAGCCAACGCCCCTCCTAAGAGTAACTTGACATATTTGGGGAAAAGAATGGGTTTTTGCTCACCTTATTTGAAAAAGAACAAGCTAACCATCTGATTGGACATTGTGTTTGAACCTGGACTAGGGAATTGGTGCATTCTACAAGCCCTACTTTCTATATTGACCCTCCTCCTAAGGTTCCTTGAACCTATAAAAGACACCTTCCTAGATTGCCGGGGTTTCCGGTTTTAGTCTGTATGGTTCTCCCTGGTGCCCCAGAACTCTGGATGAATAAACCCTGCTTTGCTTTTGCATTCTCTGAAGGTATGTTTCGTGGTCTTTATTGAGTGCATGACTTTTTTTTTTATTGTAAGAATTTATTCAAGAGATGGGGGCCTGGCGGTGGCGCTGGAGGTAAGGTGCCTGCCTTGCCTGCGCTAACCTAGGACGAACCGCAGTTCAATCCCCCGGTTCCCCATATGGTCCCCCGTGCCTGCCAGGAGCGACTTCTGAGCCAATAGCCAGGAGTAACCCCTGAGCGTCACCGGGTGTGACCCAAAAAAAACAAAAAAACAAAAAAACAAACAAAAAAAGAATTTATTCAAGAGACAAAATTGATTAACATATTGAGGTGAACTAACATAACATATAATATAATTAGTATAATATAATAATACATGTAAGTCAAATAACATTTCTGATTAAAACACAATTTTTTTATCGTAATGGCTTACATTATTAGAGGTATTTTTAATTAATTAATTAATATTTTATACAAATTGTACACAGTAATATTTAAGGTACACAGTGACAATAAATGAGGGCCTTTCCACCACCACTGTTGTCCTCCCTTCATCCCTGTTCCCAAGCATATATCCCTTATCACTCTCCTTTATCCCCCAGAATGCTAGTGTAACTAAAAGCATATATGCAGTTCCAGATATTTTTACTTGTGGTTTCTTAAAGGTTTAGATTCAAAGGAGCACTGTAAAAACATATGTTACAGTGACAATTATTGCTTGCATGGGCCCACCAAAGTATGGGGGTCATGGAAAGGGAAAACTTTGACCTAAGTACAAGGAGACCCTACTCCTGAAGTTTCCTGACATAAGACCATTTCTAGGCTCCAGGCAAACTAGTTTGTCCAATCCTGGTCATTGTCTGTGGTGCTCGTACAGTTATATTTTTCACAGTCTCTGTTGTTGGTATCATGTTTCTGTACTGAAGATCCTGGGATCTGTATATCCTACATTGAAGTCAGGATGGTGCGGAACGGCGTCTAATTTCAACTCACAATTGAAGGGCAATGCAGAAAGCCCTATCCAATATGCAGGTCGTTGTTGTTGTTGTTGTTTAAATCTTCTCAGTGTTAAGTGAAGACTCTTTTTTTTTTTTTTTTGGTTTTTGGGTCACACCCAGTGACGCTCAGGGGTTACTCCTGGCTATGTGCTCAGAAGTCACTCCTGGCAGGCACGGGGGACCATATGGGAACCGGGGGATCGAACCATGGTCTGTCCTAGGCAAGGTAGCAGGCACCTTACCTCCTGTGCAACCTCCCGGCTCCCAAGTGAAGACTCTTTTGAGTAAATTGATGCCAGAGCAGCAGTAGGGTCTTCCCTGGTAGAGGATTGCTTCCAGGTGATGTCATAAACAACTTTGGATGTTTCGTAGATGGCTTCCCTGGTTCAGGGGTGACTGGAAAATGCCCAAACCTCTGAAGCCTGTGACAGGTCATCATGTCAATGTTCAGGGTGTAAGGTTCCATTGCACCACAAGATTTATGTGTTCCTATCTCTATTAGATAAGAACTTATTTGTATGTATAGTATTTTCCATTTTAATGTGCCCATGCAAACAAGGAATAATGTCAACTAGCATTATCAGCACATAAGGGGGCTGCCAGAACAAGTCCAACAATCCCCGTGACCTAGTTCAAACATAAGCATTAAACCGAGGGACTCTTTCACCAAAATTCCTTATTGAACAGTTCACAAAAAGAAAAAAAGATAAAAAGTGGAGAAAATAAACAATCTAACTTAAGACAGTGGACACAATTGTCACCATTTAAGAAAATTTGTGTGTTCTCATCTCTATAAGAATGTGTTTGTATATAATTTTCCATTTTAATGTGCCTATGCAAAGGAAAAAGAGTATTCACATGGCAAGATTGGAGCCTATGGGGATGCTAGAACAAGTCCAACAATCCAATTAACTTGGTTCTTACATAAACATTAAATGGAGGGACACTTCTATAAACTTCCTTATTTAACAAGTAATAAAGGGATGGAAAGATAGAGAGGGACTCTTTCACAAAAATACCTTATTGAACGGTTCACAAAGAGGAGAAAAGATAAAAAGTGGGGAAAATAAACAATCTAACATAAGACAGTGGATTCAATTGTCATCGTTTATGGGAACTAATCAAAAACCTAGTATGGTAGCAACCACAGTTACAGAATGAGAAAAGGAAGAGGCCAAGAGGCTGCTGGGAGTAAACAAGTAGGTAGAGTACTGGCCTCTTCCCAGCCTGAGAGTCCATCCTCTCATTTTTATTTCAAATAAATATGGTAACCCCGGGTGGTTTTTGAAATGGAGACCAATTAGAGAAAAAAAAATACCAGTGATTGTCATGATGTAATGTCCCGACATACTCCAGTGCTGCATTGGGCCGCCATCCACCCCACGGGTCCCCCCCCTTAGTGTCGGGAGAGAAAGGGGGAAAGCCTGAGGACCACGATAGAGTCCACCTGGGCCGGCAACCAGGGAAGACCTGGAGTAGGGGGGGAAATAGGTAACGACTGGAGGCCTGCCAAGCCTCCCAGCACCCCTAAGCTAGGGAAAATGCCTCTGGTATAGGGTGTCCCCTAACCCCATACCTGGGAAGAGCAGGCCTCCAGGATCAAAACACTGGAAGCCAGCTATCTGGAGTGGGCAGCTTTTACAGACCCTTTTACTGACCCTTTTAACAATGTGTAACCCAAACCCCTATATCAAAAAGGAATAAAAAGAAAAAGCCCTTTTGTGCTATGAATTGGGTATCAGCAGTGTAAACCATTAGGCCTGTTTGGATTTGATATCGGTTCTCTTGTTCACCTGGTTTTGGGTGTCCCTGGAAGATGCTCAAGTCACTGTACAGACCTCAGATGTCTCTATGGGAGGGTATATGGGACAGAGTCCACACTAACCTGCCTTGGTCCCAGGGGCTGTGCCCTCACCTCCCACTGGTGTGGCCAGGCTTCCTTTAAGAAGCAATTTGGGTTGTTGGCAATTTCTCCTGCACTCAGCTTTGGTCAAGCACTGCCACATTCCTTACAGGCAGATGGGCACTGGTAGTGGGGTCCTGGGAAGGAGGAAAAATGAGTTGGAGTTGGAGTGGCTTCACTCCTAGGTGTACAGGCTGCAAGTGCGCTAAGTGTGCAGGGTGCTGAGAGTGATTTTCATGACCACACAGTAAGAGGAGTCTAAGAGGTTCTCAGAAGCAAGAGCATGGATGTGGTGGGGTCCATGAGACTCACTTGGAGTTGAGGAGTGACAAGTGTAGCCCTGCTGTGGGACAGTTGTCTGTTGCTGTCAAGGTCAGCACATCAGCACCCATGAGAGGAAAGCAGCCGTGCTCTGGTCAAGGCAGATTCAAGGTGAGAAATGCAGGTGAGCAGAAAACACAGGGGGTCACTAGGTTCCTGCTTGGAGACAGTTGAGGTATGAGAGGAAAAGTCCCTTGAGAATATCCAACCTGACTTGGGGTCTTTCTTCAAGTGGGAGATATCACCTAGTTCCTGGACATGGGAATAATGCTGGAGTATTGGGGGTGTGTAGTAGCTGGTGCTTGGTGGTATTTGTGTGTGTTTTCTTGAGGTAGATTTCCAGCAGGGCACTGAATAGTGTGTGTGTGTGTGTGTGTGTGTGTGTGTGTGTGTGTGTTTGTAAGAGGGCAGAAGAGCAAATTCATTGTGGAACCTACAGTTAGCTTTATGGGAGGAAAGTAGAGAAAAGGCAATGATATTCTGTATCTGGGCTTGCCTACTAGACTCCTGGCATTTGCTCACATTTCCTCTGATAATAAATTGCTTATCTATATTGTCTGGGGAATAATCCTGTTTTAGAAGAGATGGGAAGGGGAGGGGAGGGAAGGGAAGGGAAGGAAAATCACTGAACAGAAGTTGTTACTTCCTGGTATGCTTGGCACATAGTCCACAAGTATTGGGCCCATACTCTATTAGTAATTTTATTTTAATAAAAAGTGAAGTCATCCTCTACCCACAATTTGAAACTGGCTTATTTCATAATGTGCTTTTCCTGTGTCATTCCATAAAGTTATTAAAAAGCTTGGTCAAGACCTGAGAATTTTCTATGAGGAAGACAAGCAACTAACAGGGACAAAAGACTCCAGCTATAAGATTAAAGCCAAGTAATTGATAAAAAGCAAGCTCTGAAAATGGTGAATTCAGAATGCGTGCCATGAGGATGGGGAAGGCATGACAGTGAGAGTGTGTGTGTGTGTGCGTGTGTGTGCTTGTGTGTGTGTGTGTGTTGGACATTTTGGCACTTCTAGAGGCCTGATCCCTTCTGCCTTTTTTCTGCCACAGTGGGCACATTCTCTCCCACCACTCAGGCTGGTTCCAGCTCCAGTCCATGATGGGCTCTCCGTGTCTTGGAAACAGGAAAGCTAGCCAAATGTGGCCAATCCAGTGTTCTCCTGGGGTTTCCATTTTGGGAGGAATGATACCAAATCTTAAAGCAGCATGCCTGGGTACCACTAATGGGCTCCCATACATCTGCTCTCTAGCCAAGAGCCCTCTGATCTTAGCTTTTCAGCCTCTGTTGGTTCTTTGCAGTCTCCCAATTAACTTTTTCTTAAATATTGGCCAGAGTCCATATCTTTTGCCTCCTAATGAAGCATCCTAACAAATACTGGCAGCTTAGAAGGTGATTCAGCTCAATTCTTTCAATTAGGTATAGTCTATTGGACTGACTAGGTCCATGCATAACTTGACTTTCATGCCGATTGATTCAGTAACCAAGTGTTTATCGAGCATATGTAATGTGTTGGCATGAGGCCGGGTTGCAGGACATGTTGTGAGTCATAGTTGGGGACTGTGCAGATTAGATCAGGGGCAATGACACAGAGTGAGAAGCCCACCTGGATGTTAAAGGGCTCCTAAAAGATGCACAAAAAAAGATGCACATATTTTTTTTTCAATCTTGAGTAGAGATGGAAAAGGTGGTCAGGCAATACGAGAATGGGAAGACTTTGCACACAGGCAATTGGAAATTCTAGGGAGGTCCCTGTCTGAAAGTGACCAGACGTTCTCTTGGCAAATCTCCCTTTCAAGTCTTAGGTCACAGTAACATAAAAATAGTAGCAAAGCCCTGTGTGAGTGGGTGAAAGACAAAGAAGTTTCCAGAGGTGAAATATTTGAGCTGCCTTAGAAAACCCTTTTGTAAAATCTTCTCACCAATATTATTTCCAAGGATTTTAAGTGGAAGTTATAGGGACTCAAAGTGAGTTGAGGGTTTGGGCACTTCCTTTCCTGATTTAGATCTTTCTATCCTGCTATATATTATATCACACAGCCAATTCAGATATAGGATATTACTGATTGCTCTTACTGCATAAATCCATGTAAACACATGTAAAACCATCCAGCAGAAATTATAAATAGTAGCACTGGGTAAGAATCAAACTATACTTACATGTAATCAATTGTAAGAAACAGCCATTTTATTTTTATTAAAAAAAGACCATTCCCTGATAAATTGCATTTTAAGAATATATGAGGTTAAGGAAACAATGAAACCTGACAGTGAATGAACTGCAGGCCTCTGCATGCACAGAGGGAGCGAAGGAGTCAACTGCTCTGTCATTCAGCTAATCACCTGCCCCTTTTGGTGCCCACATGCCAAGTCAGTTCCCAGAAGAAAAAGTGATGACATCCAATAATATCTAATTAACTTTTGGCATATTTATCTTCTCTGTCCTGAGAGGCACAGATTGGTTAAGTGAACACATTTTCTGCTAAATATCTATGGTGTTCTCAATTAAAATAAAAAATGCAGATGGATTTTATTTGATAAAAGGGAAGGGAAGTATATGCTTGTGGACAACTCTTAGTATCATTATGCATTTTCAGGGGATAAATTCTACACTGTAAATATTTCTGAAAATCAAGGCACCATATCCTTTGCAGTGAACCCAAATTTTTTGGTGTGATAAGATTGTAGTTATATTCTTCCAAGACTATGCGATTATAGAGTATATGGTTGTCAGTGTAATACACTTTAGAGCCATATTTCCCAAGTGGGCTCACTGACCCCTGGAAATTTTCTGTTTGTTTCCTACAAGTTGATTTATTCAAGACTGAGTGACTTCTGAAAAGGGGGTAATAGGCAAATGGGCTTGGGGAGCCTGTCCTAGACCCTCAGATCCACTCTGATCTAGCAGAGACCTTGTGCCATTTTTCATCCTTCCCACCTCAGACCCAGACTATAATTTTTCTTCTCTCCTTCTGTGAATCTGAATTTATCTTTGAAAATGTAGAGGAATACATGCTGTTCATTTCCTGTGTTCCAGGTTTTGTTCTAAGAATGTAGGAAGAATTATTGTCATCCGCACTGGTGCTCTGTTCCTTAAAGCATTTCATGTTGGTGCTCAGAAAGCAAAGCAGAAATTCTCAGTGGATGGCATGGAACGTGGGTTTCTAAGTCCCCAGATATTTTCACCTACCAAGTTATCAGGATGATTCTGAAACAGGCATCACTTCATAGGACACTGCTCACTGATTGGCAAGTTTATGCACTTTTCATGTGAATTGAATGATTACATGCGGCCTAAGAAACTTAAAATTACTGGGGTGTGTGTATGTGTGTAAGCATGTCTAGGTCTAAGAGGTGCTGCCACACAAAAATCACTAATCTTGTGTTCAGTGAGAAGAAAGATAAAAATCTTTGTTGTCATGAATTGTTTGTTCGGTGATAAAGAGAGTTGCCAAGAATCCTTGTTCTGTCTATTAAGCTTATGCTCCAAGAGTTAATTTTAGGATCCTGTAATCATATTTTTTACACTTGATCTTAGTCAAAAGGCCGAGAAGTGATATATTTTTTTATTCTGGAATTATTACAAGAATGTCAGTTTTTCATTACAGCCAGATTCTAATTTCTGGATAGTATCTGCTTCAGCCAATTCATAACAATAAACTACAGTGCAGGTACAAGCAGATATTCAGCTGCACAAGAGAGCCATAGGGCTCTTGGTGTGTGTCCCCTGGAGGTCAGTTCTGTGTAGTTTGAATTGCAAGGGTGTGTATGTGTGTGTGTGTGTAACAGAGTGAAAAGTTAATTTTACAAGAGGACATACTAACTCCAGGTGGATAACTGAAAATTCATTGAATAGAGTAGAAATCAATGCCAACAAGAGAAAAGAGGAGCCATGGCACAATGGGGAGGGCCATTTTATGTGGCCAACCTAGGATTGATTTCCCAGAATCCCATAGGATCCTCTTGAGACTGCCAGCAGTAACATTTGAGTGCTGCTGGATGTGACTTCAAAACCAAACCAAATAAAAAAAAAATCAGAGCAAAGATGAGTAAGTTTAATAGCCTCTGTGAAGATTCAAATTACTTTATTTCTATGAATTATCTTTTAAGAGATGAAATTGTATGATAAGTGTTGATATTATTACATAACATGTAATTATAGTAGAACTAAATGATAGTACTTTACTCCTGAAGTCTTGTTCCATTTTATGAAGCAAGTACTTGATGTGCATGGAACTTGGTGAAGAAAATATCACACACACATCCTTTTGACCTCTTGAGAAGGGAATAATTATGTTCAAGATGCTGTTTTGACTTTATTGCCAAGGGACTGCAGTGGGGTAATAAAATAGAGTTGGTGTGAGAACAAGACATAAACAAGCAGCAGGAGAGGACAGCCTCTAGTGACATCTGTCCGAGTCCCCACGGATTCGCTGAGCACAGCACTAGCAAGCACGGGCCCTTTCACAGACTTCCAAATTGCATGCACCGGTCTCCAGGGGCTGCTAACTGCTAGACATCTGTTGGGTTACAAATCCAGATATCAGACAGGTCCTAAATCCTGCTGAGGATAGCTTTATGAGGCAGAAAGAGAGGCTAACCTGAGTGAGTTTCTTGGACTCAAGAACAACTGAAGTTTGCTCCTCAGGCCTGGGCATGGCATGGGGACTTCCAGATAGATCCTTGTGACCAAGGTAAGCAAAGCTGACATGGTAGTAGGAACACAGGCACTTCGCATGCTAATTTTTTAGAAAAAAATAAAGCCATTGTTTCACCTTGAAACTATTTCCTTTTTATAATGCTGGCAGAACATGGTTATGGGAACTCAAGAGAGAGGATTGTGCATGGAAAGAAGCTGATTTTTATTTGTCTATTTTTATTTATTTTTAGGTTTTGGGCCACATCCAGCAGTGCTCAGGGTTTACTCCTAGTTCTAAACTCAGAAATTACTCCTGGCGTTGCTTGGAGGTACATTATGGGATGCTGGGCATAGAACCTGGGTTGGCTGCAGGCAAGCCAAATCACCACACATCCCCCATGATATCACTCTGGCCCTGATCATTTATTATTAAAAATGATCTATTGGTCAGGTTTACATATGCAACTTGACATCCTAAAATTAGTCTTACCATCCTTTTGTTTGTTTCTGTTCATTGGAACTGACTTTAGGTTATGGACATTTTCATGGTATAACAATTCAGTTTTTTTTTCACACTTTTTAAAAGAAAGAGGCAAATGTTTTTTTATCTTATAATCACAGGAAGTTGATCTAGTAGTAGTTGCATATGGACTAAAAGTGGTATATTTAAATTTTGGAGTTAATATATGTCCCAAGTGTTCACACCTGATTTTAACCAACACACTTATTTTAAAATGTTCTTTGAATTTTTTTGCTTACTCATTTGGCATCCATTAATTTTACAGATTTTTGTTTCATCTACCATGCACACTTAAAGTATCTTTAATGATTATAATTGTCAGAAGAATGGTGCCAGATATTAATGTGGGATTTCTATGATAATTTATTCAATGCCAGTGCTCCTTCCTGTGTATTTCAAATAAATGTGACAAAAATCATCTCCATGAAGCAATCACCCTTCAAAAGTATGCTCTTTGACATCTTTTGTTATCTCTTAATGTGCTTGTAAAATGTATATTACTTATTTAAGTCTGTCATATTAGCTGTCAACATCATGCTTAATGAAGCAAGTGGTTTTTGTTCAGAGAAAATGAATGTGTATCCTTTGATTAGCTCTTACTTGGAAATATGCTGATACAAGCAAGTTTGTTATTTTTCAATCGGTTAATCTGCTTGTTACCAACTTTTAAAAGAAAATTAAACTCTGTACATAATTACAAAGGGGGCTATAATTCAAATCCACCTCCTTCAAATTCTCCTCTAAAAATCAACTGGTGAGTCTTTTAAAGATTGATAACCAGGCCCCAGATTTAGATCCCTAGAATCTTTAAGGGCTTGGAAAGCTTGTTTTTGATCAAAGGTTTTCCTGATGTGCCATACTTTTATTTATTTTTTGTTATATATTTTTAAAATTTTTATTTCATGCTTTGATTTTTGTACCCTCTTTCCACAGACATGATGCATGGAGCTTGTACTTTCACATGAACCCGAAATCAAGTGTTCTGGGTTTTATGAGGATTGTCTCATTCTTGACTGATGGCTTTTAGTTAGGCCCATTTCCAAAAAATGGTTTTTATCTTTGCTGGGATCTTCAGTCATCTGTGGTTTTCTTTATTTGCTTTATAAGCCACACCTGGCTGTACTCAGGGCTTACTTCTGATTCTGTGCCCAGGGCTCACTCTTATCAGAAGGGAGCACCCTAATAATTGGGGCCCAGATTCAGTGCCCAAGATGGAGCCTGGGTCATCTCTGTACAATGCCAGGGCCATCCAGCTATCATAGCTCTCCAGCTAGTGTTCCCCCCCCCCCATCCTTGGCAAATGTAAAAACAGGCTTGAAACAAACACTTTTGTTTTATTTTCAACTGGACCAATAATGTGCCAATGTGTAGCTAACACAGATGAGAGCTGTTGGCCATTGAATAGTGAGTGAGTCAAGATGTCCTTGTGGAGGAATTTGCAGATTTTTCTTCAATGAAAAATGCTCCGTGGGCTGCTTGCTGAGTCAGTAAAGCTGCACTGGCTAGGTACCCCCATTCCAACATTTTAGAAACTTGAGTTGCTAAAAGAAGGTCTTCAAGGCCTCAGTAATGTGTGTTGATATATGGCAGTTGGAACTGGACACGGCCCTTGGAGACCCCCACTGTGATGACAGTTGAACCTGGACACATCCCTGGACATGCCCATTGGTCACAGCCCCTGTCATGCTCGGTATAAAAGGAAAAACTTGGACCCTTAAGGATAGTGACCAGAGCAGTGCCTGCTGGCTTGCAAGGAGCCAGACATAAAGCATCAGTGAAATGCTGCTTGCTTTGTATCTATTCCTCCCCGGTCTGTAACTCTCTCTCTCCCTTTCTCTCTCTCACTCTCTTTCTTTCCCCTCTCTCTCAGTTGAAAATAATTGGCATCTCTTGGTGGGCAATAGGCAGCACCTGGCAGCTGGACCTCATGGGCTCCTGAATGCTTTGCAGCACTGGACCCTGGCAGCCTTGGGCCTCTGCAGCCTCGCAGTAGCCGAGTAGCAGGCAGATTTGCAACTTATTGCAAGTAACCTGAAGCCAGGAATTGTACAAAATGTGGAACTAGATAACCTACATGTGGTAGTACTTGTTGAATGAACTTGAATGAACTTGAGTGCTAATTATTAGGGTACCCCTTCTGAGAATCTTCCACCAGTCTTCTAAATAGACTCCTGTTCTTCTCCAAGAAGACTGTATGTCTGCTGAGAACAGGTGTGGAAGCTGCCATTGTTGGACACTTTCAATAATCTTCAAAGTCCTCAATCTTTTTTTTTTTTTTTTTTTTTTTGTTATTTAAAAGCTTTATTACATTTTCTTCAGTCCCTGTAAACTTAAAATTGCATTTTTATTCAAAGTAAGTTTTCACAATTCTAACTTGTTATCTTGATTTTTTAATCTAAAATATTCTGTAGTTTCATGTTTTATACTATGGGTATCTAAGTAACATTAAATTTCTATAACATAAGCATTTTAAATTATTAAAAATAAAATTTAAAGTCATTTGATCAGTATTTGATGTACACATTTGAACAATTTACCTTAGATAGTTGATGGTATTTTTCATCATTTAAAAATATTTTCTTAACTTTCCTAACATATAATACATACATTAAAATAGAAAAAAATAATTGTTATCTATTGCTATTTTATAGCTTATCTAACTAAGGAAAATTCATATC
The DNA here is from genome assembly GCA_004027635.1 of Crocidura indochinensis. Classification (NCBI taxonomy): domain Eukaryota; kingdom Metazoa; phylum Chordata; class Mammalia; order Eulipotyphla; family Soricidae; genus Crocidura; species Crocidura indochinensis. The sequence continues at coordinate 677 of PVKC010004529.1, read as the reverse complement.
AAATAGACATTACGTAAAATGTTAAATCATTTAGAAAACAATCATTACATTGCAGAACTATGTAAACTAAAAAATTTATTGTGATATATTTTCAATTAATAACTGTAGAAATTTTATTTATTTATTTTTTTATTTTGATCACAGTGGCTTACAAATCATTCACATTAGTATTTAGGTACATATTAACATTGAATCAGGGGAATACCCACCACCAGGTTTGCCCTCCCACCATCCCCATTCCCTTTCTGCATCCCATATCCTCCACCGTCACCCCCAGGCTGCTAGAGTCCCCTCTTTGACTAGCTTACTATCGGTGATCATACATCTGTTTGGTCCTTGTACCCTCCCTTTATTCTCCCTCCATTTGAGAGGCTGAGCTAGATAAATGTGGTTTTGTTTGAGGGAAAGAAAAGCCATAGAATGGGGTAAAGATTAAGCAAAAAAAATTAATAATAAGATAAAATAAAATAAAGATATCCTGGAAATGGGTGGAGTCCTCCTAGTGGTTATCAGCCTCAGTTTGAGAGAGGACATGAAAAATGTAATTGAAACACCATAACAATACAAAAATAAGTGTCAAATTAGATATCTGGTGAGCCCTACAGCAATAAAGAGAAGCACCACGCAATAGTCTCAGTTCTGAATTCAAATCATGCTGGAGTGCCAAAAAAAAAAAA